>CM030186.1:15508921-15521421 GCA_017639675.1 Aplochiton taeniatus
CAAGGCACTAAGCCCAAAAAGTTCAGTTGGCCTAGTTGCTGTAGTAAGGAGCTTAGACTACAACAACCTATTGTGTAGGCTTGCCTACTCAATGTCTGAATTTCCATCCATCAACGGCGATTTAAATTGGCCACCTACATTAAAATCACATGACAGGGATTTGATCGTGTGTTCTCTGCAAACCCAATGCACTGTTCCCTAACTTTGATGGTATGGTAACAGTTCCGTGACTGCAAACGCTCTAATACTAATCCACTAAGATGGTGGAAAGGCTTGTTCCGAGCCCACACAACTTTAACTGTGTTGTTCGAACAAAAAGGCCGGAAAAAATTATAATAATGCGTGGATAGTTTTGAACTGCACGTTGGTATGGTTGGCACACAAAAAAATAAGAAATATCATATGGAGTTTAAGAGATAAAAGCAAACAAACAAGAAAAATGATCTGCCAAAGGAACAAGAAAATTATCTTGATAAGTATGTCTTGAAATAAGGAAAATAATCCAACATGCAAGAACAAGAAATATTAGATATATTTCCTTTATATAAGATATTTGGTCTTCATTTTTTTGCAGTGCAGTGGTTTGTTTTGACATGCATCTATAACTCTAGAAGCAGCTCTTGAGAGACTTGGAGTCATATACAGTATTTACCAGCTTAATTAAGAGTGGCAGACATTGAGAACACATAGTTCTTATTCACTGTCAGGCAGTTTTATCCAGATATACTGCAACATAAACCTGTTGCAAATAGTGCACCTGACACAAATCATGAACGACTGTCAACTTCCCTTTTGTGACCCAACATATAGATTCCTAGAAGGACTTCCAGGTATCCGGAAACGTGCAGAACGAAATACAAGAACGAGCATGAGCCACTCAGGCGTATTAGTCAGGCTCTGCCAGCGATTACTTGTGTGTGTGTGTGTGTGTGTGTGAGTGTCAGAGGTCAACGCCAGCTTGTGTTAGAGGACTCAAGTGTGACACAACAGACAAACGTGAAAAATGTTTCCTGACGGTATTCCAAGGAGACACCCATCAATCCAAGCACTCGTCCTCTTTCATGGGGTTCTAAGAAACAGGGAACGTTGTCTCGTGTTTTCCGACAGATGGACAAAAGCGAGAGGCCGCCAAGAGCATAACTGGAAGCTACAAAGGGGCATGTGTGTGCATGAATACACAGACCAGTTTGAATCTCTTACAAATGTTAAAGTAAAGTGTATTCCAGCTATGTTACATGCCTGATATTTCCTTGGGAAACTGACTGTACAGTCCTGACCCTGTGTGTCAGAAACCTGTGCCAGCAGAGTGAGACCCATCTCCTTTCTCCAGTCACACATTTCACAGCTCCTCAACACTCTCACACTTGGTATTTTTCTAAAAAGTCTGTGTATGCCTATGTCATCGCATGGTAGTTATTTTTAGCAGCTTGCAGCTTCCTGTTTTGTTCACAGCAGGGAGCACTAATCTGAGGCTGTTTAGGTATGGTTACCACAGTTTCTTTGTTTCACTCTCTAATTTCTCTGTCTATCTATACATTTATTTTCACATCACATTGCCTCACAATACTTCTCACATTAACAGTGTAGCTATCGCTGTTAAAGGCTTTTGAGTAACCGAGGCCCAGCCGAATATCTGTTGCGCTTGTGAATTATTTGGTGCCCGTAATCCAAACCCAGCCACTGTGTATGACCTTGGGAAACCCAAGCTCCTGGCACGTGAAATAGGAAAGTCTCGTGGCAAGGTCAAACGCTGTTCTCTCACGCTCACCTATGCCATGTTTCAAAATGCGTCACTGTCACTACCGGTTTCCATGAATGGACCACAGCAACTCTGTTTCACATCAACCGAGGTCTTTCTCTACCATGTACCTACTTCACAAGAAAACACCGTTCCGTAGTAGCTGTTCCAAAACCACATCTTTTCTGTGCACTACACTGAAAATAGATGTAACCCTTCCTTTTCTATCTGAGTCTTCAGCTTCTTCAACTTCCCCCTTGTCCCTCTTGTCATTTCAGGTGGCCCCAGAAATATTACTTGTTTTAATGATATTAATTGTGCCCGTCTTTTCTACTCAATACTATGTATTGAAAAACACTGCACTGAAATACAGGTTGATTTAGTACAAAACCAGTGAAGCTGAGGGACAAACCCAGACACAATAACTCACACCATGTTGAATAAACACTTTCATAACAAGGGTGGGGTGGGGGAGAGGTGTTCCTGTTAAGATATCGTGTTTGTTTATAGAGTGTGTGTGTGTGTGTGTGTGTGTGTGTGTGTGTGTGTGTGTGTGTCTGTGTGTGTGTGTGTCTGTGTGTGTGTGTGTGTGTATGTGAGAGTGAGTGTGTGTCTGCATGTCCACGTGGGATAAAACGGTGATTCTAAGTACTTGAACATGTGACAAGAGGTGGGTGGGTGAGGACACAGAGTTCTCATGGTATAAATCTGGAAGTCCCTCAAACTATGTTCGTGTGTGCAATGCCCGGAAAAGTGTGTGTGTGTGTGTGTGTGTGTGTGTGCGTCGTCAGGGTAATTGTAGGGCACAGTGTGTTGTTGAGATTCTGCGTGGGTCTGTGTTTGTGTTTGTTTGTTTCAGCAGCATGTGTTCCAAAGGGGCATTGGTATTACCGACTCTTTCAGGCAATGATACGATAGAGGGAGCCACTACCGTCAATGATATCAACTTTAAAATGCAAAACCTTGAAGGTCAATGAGAATGGGAAATGGGAGAAATGGATTGATATTCCCCTCAGGTAAACACGACAAAGCCTTTGTTAGGAGTGTCATCATGCAGGTGAAAGGAGGTAGATAAAGCAGTGTCTCTCAAACTTTTTCAGACCCAGGACCACTTAAAATAAATCAATAAAAACTCACGGACCACCTAACTCCCCGAAAATCCCCCAAAACAATAGGGCTACTCCAACAGTATATTACAAATTACAGAGATGACTGGTGATTGGTGAAATTGAGCACAATCGATCAACTCTCCTTGCGGACCATCGTGGGGTCGCTTGCGGACCACACTTTGAGAAACACTGAGATAAAAAGACAAACTGGGGTCGTTGTCCTTTCTCTCTGATCTACAGTACTGTGCAAATGTTTTAGGCAAATGGGTTGGGGGTGCTGTAAAGTAAGAATGCTTTCAAAAGTAGACATGTAAATAGTTTTGTTTCCATAAATTAACAAAACGCAAAGTGAATGAAATGAAGGAAAATCTGAATCATATCAATATTTCGTGTGACCACCCTTTGCCTTCAAAACAACATCACCGGCCGAAAACTTTTGCACAGTACTGTACTGTATATTTGTTCCAGGCTGGGTGCGGCTCTAGATTTAAGACGAAGATAAGCACTTCAACTTCAACTTCATGTTTGTTTATTGATTGGAAGAAAGAAAGAAGTGAAAACGTGAAAGAACAGGAGGAAGAGAGAAAAGAGAAAAAATAACAATAGTTTGACAGCGAGAAAAAAAGAAGGAGACGGAAGGTCGAAATTCAGGGCAAGAGAGAAAGAGTTGGGTAGAAAGTTGTAAGTTGGGGAAAAAACACTGTGAGGTATATATCCACACCATTGACCTAGAATGTTCTGATTTGTAGGTGTGTGAACCTGAGATACCTACTACTCTATCAGTGTGAAACAGGGACATCTCTGATATATGATAAGTTTTTGTTCACAGCAGGGAGCATTGATCTGCGCCTCATTTTATATGGTTTCCACGGTTTCTTTGTTTCACTCTCTCATTTCTCTGTCTATCTAACTAACCTAATTAACCTGGGACACCCATTACTCTATCGGTTTGAAACAGGCCCCCCTTGGATATAAGTGGTGTCATCTCAGTTTTGCGTCCCTGTATTATATAGTTGTTGAAAAGCTGAAAAGTCTTTACCATTTCCTTTTCTTGACATCATGTGCAATATTAAAACTAGCTAAATCCCAATGATGCTAAGGTCCATGCGCTGAAGATGAAGCTGTGGGCGACTGCTGCGTTAGTACAGGAAGCATTTGGTTGCAGTCATTGCTGTTTGTGGCGGCTTAACCCAATATCAAGTATATGTTGGTGATTGAATTTTAACGCTAGGAAATTGGGTGCGTTCTACCTTTCTTTGAAGGAAACAAATATTACACACATTTGGTGTTTATTCCTTACTGTATTTTATAACAGCTTTAGACTTGATCAAATTTATGACCAAATGGATGAGAGAAATTAGCAAACAGGCCAAAAATATAAAAATATTGCTATTTAGCAATGTTAACAATGTATAGATAACTAGAGTGTAGTTTGCAGGACGCTCCTTAGATCAAATCGTCGAACAGTCTACTATTAGCCTACAATGATAAATAGATTGGTAGATGGGAAAAGTGTAGTAAGCTATTCATCGTTATGTATTTATTGAACAGCAATTCTGGTAATTCATTGCACCCTCTTTTGGCATTAGTTGTGGCAAGAAAGCTTGGGAGTGAAATGGCTGTTAGGTACGGTAGTAGTCTGTAATATCTATATATACACCTTTCTTGTTTAGAATTAAACAATAATATTTGAATGATCAAACGCCACCTCCTATATTTCACACTGGCACCAGGCCTGCTGAAACGTCCCTTGATATCATTTATTTCAAGGACTCCATTGTTAAACCTGTTTACCATCTGGGATTGAATCATCATTGATGACTCATCAATGACTATGTATAGCCTACTTTGAGAGCTGTACCATCGCAAGTTGGGATTTATATTAGCTAGCTCCCCACGCGCTTTTAAATAGACCATAGCTTTAACTAAGGACACTGTGTTTTTGGTTTACAGTCCTTGTTCCACGTCATATGGGGTAGTTTCCACCACAAAGTGCCCTTGTGTGTTTTGAGCAGAGGTGAGCGGGAGGAGTTTCCAGGAGGGTGTGCGGTGGGTCAGACGACAGGATTGGCTGATATGCAGGCGGGTCTGTTTCCATCTGGGAAAAGTCATGTGCAACCCGGGGCCAAACGCAAACACATGTCCTGTGAACAGCGAACACACTCACACCAACACCTGTCGAGACCCAAAGTGGGAAGCACACAGGCTTGCTTGTGACAACAATAAAAAAAACACGCAGTGGAGACATGGCTGCCGGGTGACATATCACGCAAACACACGCACGCACGCACGCACGCACGCACACGCAAACACACACACGCACGCGCGTGCACGCACGCACGCACACACACACACACATGCACACACACGCACACACACATACACACACACACACACACACACACCAAGACGACCACTGTTAAACATGTCCTGTCCCACTCTCAGCTGACTTGGGAAACCAACAGTTCCACTACCTATCATCTGTCATGCGCCGCAAATACAAACAAGTTACATTTTGTTCCGGACGTGGGGAAAAAATTATAACCTGACGCAAATATTGCATAACGAAAAGACACAGATAGCAATGTGACGTGGGCAGCTGAACTAATAATGTAGTGTTTTGGTCACTGTTTGAAATGTTTTATCTGTTTGTCTGTCTGAATGGTCTGTTTGATGTGTGTGTGTTTTAGTGTGTGTGTGTGTGTTAGTGTGTGTGTGTGTTAGTGTGTGTGTGTGTTTTAGTGTGTGTGTGTGTGTTAGTGTGTGTGTGTGTGTTTGTGTGTGTGTGTGTTTTAGTGTGTGTGTGTGTGTTAGTGTGTGTGTGTGTGTTAGTGTGTGTGTTAGTGTGTGTGTGTGTGTTAGTGTGTGTGTGTGGTGGGGCACCATGTAAACAGTTCTCACTGTGGAAGAGGTAACGGTGAGGCAGAGTGTAAGTGTGTGTGTGTGAGTCACTCTGTGTAGATGTGTGTGTGTGTTGTGTGTGTGTGTGTGTGTCTCTGTGTGTGTGTGTGTGTGTGTGTGTGTGTCTGTGTGTGTGTGTGTCTGTGTGTGTGTGTGTGTGTGAGTCACTATGTGTAGGTGTGTGTGTGTTGTGTGTGTGTGTGTGTGTGTGTGTGTGTGTGTGTCTGTCTGTGTGTGTGTGTATGTGTGTGTGGTGTGGCACCATGTTCCATGACTCACCGTGAGCGAGGTAAAGGTGAGGCAGATCCCCCCAAAGCCATTGAAGGACAGGGCCACAAAGATGAGGGCAGAGAGTGCTAGGGACCCGGAGGAGAAAGAGAGTAGGTCAGATAAGGTGTTTCAAGGCGGCCCTGCTGCTGCTATAAGTTAAGTTCCTATAGCAAGTTTTTGTTGGTTGCGTGCCCTCTGTGAGTGCGTGTTAACGGGGTGCAGGTTGTCCTGACTGGAGGTAGGGTGACCTGTTGGACAGAGTGACTGCCTGTTCCACTCACCCCCAGTGTTGTAGGTTGACACGGACATCATGACGCAGGACACACCAAAGCATGCACTGCCAACGAAGAAAGATGGACAAAGGGAAAGCTTACATTTCACGTACACAAGCGGCTAGGGTTTGCTCTGTGTTGTAACTGTCATAACACGTCGGTCCAAACTCACACACACACACACACCTTTTTCGCTGACTGTCCTGTGGATACGCCTTCACTACACAGGGAGATTACAAACAAAGCCAGCCACACAGAGCGTTCCCCATTGACAAAACACAAAAAATCCTGACGTGTCACTTTAGAATTTGACCTGGCTGGCAGGTTCCTGCATACCCACTCGGGCAACATGTTAATCCGGACGGACCGCTCATAAGTAAGCGGAAGAACTCAAATTCCTTTTCCGTAGTAACCTCACTACTGACCACACACGCGTGCTTTGGTAACTGTCCCCATAGAGAAGCATTCCTCCCCTTCGATATCAACTATCCCTTGACTACATCAAACAAGAAACAAAAACACAAGCGCCTAGCCATGCGTGCCCTGGCCCGTCTTCCGCACGGCTACGCGAAACCAAGCTGTTACCTGCCGACGAGGCGGAGCGGGCGCGGCCCGTACTTGTCCATGAGGATGCCCAGGGGCAGGGTGGCGGCGCTCAGCAGGAAGGAGCCGATGGTGAAGCCCAGGTTGAGCATCTCCTCCTGGTCCACGCAGCTCAGCAGCTCCTCGGCAGCCTCCGCCTCCTCCGCCGACACGTTGCCCCCGTGCAGCACGATGGAGTCGTTCTCTGGGGGGCGCGACGGGGAGGGGGGGGGGGGGGGTAAGAGGTAGGTCGTGGGTGAGGAGAGGGAGAGACGCTCGGGGGGGCAAAGGGAGGTCGGGGTTACGCTGGCGGGGGGGCTAAACACACCGGGATGAGCAGATGTGTGTGTGGTGCCGTGTCCGCCTACCGTTGCACAGGTGCGAGTAGAAGCCCTCGCGCTTGAGCATGATCAGCAGCGAGCCCCAGCCCAGCAGCACCGCCGAACACAGCAGGTTCTCCAGCACGGCGGTCACCGCCATCCACCAGCGCCTCCTGTAGGCCTGGACCAGAGACGCCGCCATGGCGACCCTAGGGTGGGGCGGGAGGGGGAGGGGGGGGGGAGGGGGGGGCAAAACAGGAGAGCGGTATTCACAAAGCTATTCGGGACTATTCACGTTTCCACGTGTTCGCTGATAACAGAGGCGGTGTCTTCGTCCCTCCATGGGGAGGGGCTGGCAGGAACCACTGGACGTCTAGACCACCAGCCAGGGCACTTCACGCTGGCGTCGATTTCTAGACCAACAGCCAGGGGGGCACTTCACAGCTCCTGCGGTTCACTTTTACACAGTTCCTTCCCATTGTGCTGTAAATGAGGGAGAGCTTCCTGGCAACCAGGCTCCCACTGTATTGTCATTATAAATGAACACAGAGTCTCACTGTCTGGCTTACCATTGTGTTGTCAACAGTCTAACAATCTTGGATTCTTTTCGACCTGCCATGGGTTATGCTCGGGTTACGCATTAACAACGGACTTTCCGATTGAGGACGATCAATCAAGGACTTGCCATAAAGGCTGTGAGGTGTAAGCCCTTAGTCTGGGCGTAAAACTTCCCTGACTCAGCCTTGGAGCATGTGTCTTTCTGGGCTGAGTAGACCTACAACTCAGAAGGGCATGCAACAGCGATGAAATCAAAAGTCTACCCTCCATGTACGCACACATCACATCACACAAACACATACACACACACAGAACAGGTCACCTCAACCTTCAGTCGGGACAACCTAACAGTTGGGTAATAATCCCTCTAACATGGAAACACACACACAAACACACACACACACACACACACACACACACACACACATACACACACACACACACACACACACACAAACACACACTCACTGTGGGTAACCTATAATATTTGATCTATTCAGAGAATGAGCAGACCAGCCCCAAAAATGTGCCTGTGGCCATGGGCAGATACTTCTAGTCAGGCCCTAAACTGTTAAACTGTGACACTGGGGCAGACGGTTGGCTGAAGTCAGTTGACTTGAACTAGCATTAATAAGATGGGTGGGGTGGGGTGGTTGAAGTCAAAGCATTGTGTGTGTGTGTGTGTGTGTGTGTGCGTGCGTGTGTGCGTGTGTGTGTCTGTGTGTGTGCTGGCCATGGCCTCATGAAAATGTACAGGTCGTATTCCTCAGTGAAAGGACTACCAAAGAGGTTGTGTTTTAGTGGTGAGGAAGAGTTCATAGATTGGCAGGAGGTTGTAAGTATGAGTAAGGAAAACGTGTGTGTGTGTGTGTGTGTTTTCAGTCATGCAAGAACGTGTGTGCGTGCGTGTGTGTGTGTGTAATGAGATTAGACATAGCCCAGCACACCCCTTTGTGCTGTAAGGAGAATTCCAAAAAGAGGATTTCTGTGTAACTGACACCCCATGCTGGAATCACACTCACTCACACACACACACACACACACACACACACACACACACACACACACACACACACACACACACACACACACACACACACACACGCCACCCTCTCAGCCCCACACAGTAGCCAACTGTGCCAAAGACACTGATCGGCTCAACTCCAAAGATGTATGATCCCCAAAGTAGGCTATTCAGTCTTACAAATGCGAAGACTAATCGAAAAGAAAGTAGGCCTAAGTTCCAAGCATGGCTCACTGTGTTTTCTTATGAAACAGTATTCTAGAAATTGAGGGTACAGTTGATTATATTGATAGCACCAATAACATATCTCAAAACAACACAAAACATGTCAGCTAAGTATAGAGCATACTGTAATTTATATTTAAATACAAATAAAAACATTCAATAATTCGATTGATAATTATTGAAACAGAACAAGTAAAACATTGTCAGGCCACTGCTTGACTGCTAGCTCTCATCATATCACTGGTACGTTTTTTATCATTGTTAAATGAGTGTATTTGAGTAACTAGGAAATCCAGTTCCTGTAGCATACCTGTTGCTACACCCATTGCTGATGCAACATTGCAATGCCACCGAAGTTCTGATTTACCTATTGTATTTGTGGTACTTGTGTGTGCTTGCTTTTTATTATGAACATAATAAACTACAAAGTTTGATTACTTGACGCGGGTATAACAAAAACGCTAGCCATACAGCCTCGTGCTCAGGACTTTTCGCGCTTCCTTTTTATCTCCATGGGGAATGTTTCCGACCTTGACCAGTCGTATTTGATTGTATACTCCACAGGCCACAAAGCACACCGTGCAAACTCTTTACTCTCACAAGTTCTGGATAAATAAACCTCTCGCCACAGGCTCCTGTATATCTGAGGGCGTCCAAGCGCTCAGCACGCGATGGTGCCTTCCTACGGGAACAAGCTCACAGGCGCACCAACAGCTGCCTTTGAAGCGGTGATGACCTTACACTAGTTTCTGGTTACCATCGTCAAGGGGTTTCCTTACATGACGTTACTTTACACTTCTTTGAAAGAACACTTTTCAGTTTACAGTCATATAGAAACACACCACTTTCATTTGAAACACAATATAGACGTGCGTTAAGGTTTGTCCTGTCGTTAACAAATAACAGTGAAATCGTTCGCCTCTAGCATGCCTATTGTACTTTATTTATTATTTATTTTGCTGAATAGCTGGAGCTTACAAACATATTTTTAAACCTTCGCAAACATGATATGCCGTCTTCGTAATTACAGTGTTTTCAAACAATATGGTAGAAATTAAAGAACGTACAAAGGAGGGAAGAGCTTAAAGTTAACAGGCTGAAATAGAGGGGTCGTGCCACGTGGACTCGGACACCGGTAGTTTCTACAAGCCAAACGTAGTGACCATTTAAAAATAGCTAGGATGATTGTTTTGTTGTAACGAAACATTTGACCAAATTTAGTTAAATAATAATGGATTGAGAAATACTTACTTCAGTCTATCGTCTTCGTACAACGGGGGAAAGTCTTTAAGGTGCAAACTACACACTGATCGTCCTTTGCCAATTACTTTAAATATTAATACAAATGCGATGAATTGTCTTCGCAAAAAGTGCTTCTGATACGCACTAGGTGTAGTTCTCAAATCTTCGGTACGTTTTGAATAGCTGCTGCCCTTCCTCTCTTCCTCTCTCTCCTATTGCGTCAAACTATCCACGGTATCTTGAGTGAGCTCCTGAAATTTGACTTCTAACGCCCCCCTCTAATTCAGGCTACAACTACTAGTCCTAAAGCCCACCTTCTACTATCATTGTGCGTTGAAGTTAGTGGTTAATCCTGGAGTCATGCAGATTTTAGGTACCAGGTAGCCCAGACAAATGCTGTCCAAGAGGAGGCATCCAAAGAGAGACGTTAATATGTTTTAGTTAATGACATTCTAGCTTTGTCTTTGTAAGAAGGTTCTCTGCTATCAGAAGATTATCTGGACACATGCTCTTTCTTGTTATATCACAATACTAAAAATGTCAGTGTAATTTGACCTTAGGTGCAAAATATATTGCAAGAATATTAACCTTTGTGTAAGTGCATTCTGAATATTTTCAGTAGGAAATGAGTACTTACAGTGTTGTAAAGAGGAAATTCTGTGCATTCAACAATGAATAGGCTATTAATGCAGAACAACAGTGGTCAGTCCTAACCCTGACATAGTGCATCAATTCGAAAACAGATCCTTCTTACAGAAGCTAAGAAGCAGAAACTAAATAGTTTTTCACCATAAGGAGCAAATATCACAATGCATAACACACAATAATTACAAACTCTCTGTCTAAATGAACTACGTGATCACAGAGTTGTGATGACAGGCTCTAAGACCATGGTTTAAAGAAAGAATTGTAAAGTAAGCTGTCCCCCCCCCCCCCTCTCTTCATATATGCCCAATACGCTTCACTACACTAGGTCACTTGAACATGAACAAAAGGATCTTAAGAAGGGGGTTGGATTCGCTTAAGTTTATTGAAATACATCCTGATACAATATTCAAGAGTCTGCACAGCTCTGGAGGAAGATGGCCTTTTGGCGTCCAAACTTAAAACAGCAAATTCAGAGTTCCTATTTCCCCCCAAAAAATATACTACTTGGGCTGTATTATATTTGTTATGTTTGTTTATTGAAAGAGTAACCAAGCTGTTGAGGCAAACATTCATTAAGATTAGATACTGATGAAGTGCTCTCTGTAGCAAAATACAACTTGATCGAAAATGATAAGGTCTTAGCGGTTATTCTATCCTCTATGTCTCTGATTAGCACACAGAACCCATGTTAAATGTTGCCATTGAAATTTGCTATCCGGAATTTGTTTTGTAAATTCGGTCTGAAATTATCTTGAAATGATAAGACCTTGGTCATCCAGAGTAGCGAAGTATGTCCCTGCTCAGTGATGTGGCAGCCGTCGTAACAGTGACGATAATGTTGCTAGGTCTTTTCTTATTTTTTTTCCTTCTTTTTCTTTCAAGTCCCACACACGTGGGCCGTACGTGGTTTTATCACATATGTATGAAACTACAGTTTCTCCATAAACCCATGGGGCTCTAACAATAGGGTCCTGATCCCTGTTTGAGCTACTTATGTCATGCTAATGACTACAAAGGGATAAAGGCGAATGGTAGTCAGTGAAAACCTTTTAGCATCATTCAAATGACAGAGGCTCTAACGCTCCACAGACCTGGGTACTTCTGGTAGTTACAGTAATACATTGTTTTATGGATTGAACCAAGGTTACCGACTGAAACTATACGTCTCTTTTCCAGCTGTAACCTTTTCAAAATGCAAGTAATGACATGGTGTAGGCTACACAAGTCAAAACAACGAATCAAAAGTAAAATAGAAATCTCAAATAAATAAATAATGAACAAGTGTTACAATATTTACAATGCATTGCAATTTTTAAGATTCAACCATAACAAAGACATTCTTTAATTAAGTCCCATATCCTCTAAATTCAAAAGTGAAGCAAAGGGCTGCATTTTCAATTTGTGTTGTACCTTCGTCCACTGATCTGGAGCGAAAAAAGAAATAAAAATGAATCGCTAATTATGCAAGTTTGGTGTTAGCCTTTGGGCTTTCCAGGGTAATACAATCTTGTGACCATGTCTTCTGACTGATGGATTTGAGCTTTTAAAGGGGTGTAAGGTAAAAAGGCAATTTCCCGAGGAATGCTTTGTAAAGAAACAAAATAGACAATA
>CM030186.1:15531421-15533921 GCA_017639675.1 Aplochiton taeniatus
TGAAACAAGACTGGCAGAAAAAAAGAAAGATAGATGATGATGAAATAGATGAAAGAGAAGAGAAGAGAAGAGAAGAGAAGAGAAGAGAAGAGAAGAGAAGAGAAGAGAAGAGAAGAGAAGAGAAGAGGGAGGGAGGTTTCCGAGTAAGAAAAAGAGGTGTGAGTGAGGGTTTGTGTTTGTACCTGTGTGAAGCCCACAGTGTGGGAGCGTTGGAGGGGCGGTGCTTGGCAGGAGGAGCTTTGGGAGAGAATAGGAGAGGAAAAAGCCAGCGGGAGATGAAAGAAAAAAAGCCTCGGCAATTTTGTCAAGACAGCCAAGGCCTTTGTTTTGAGAGGCGCCCTAACCCTAACCCCATCCCTAACCCTAACCCTAACCCAGTCCCTAACCCTAACCCCAGCCCTAACCCTAACCGCATCCCTAACCCTAATGCCGACGCTGGCTCCAACCCTAAATCCAAACCTGGGACTTACCGCAACTCCCTGATCCCCTTGGTCACCACTTCTTCACATGTAACTGCACCTTTAATCAGACGATATAAAAACACAATGTTCAAAACTCAAAACAGATATTCTCCTGTACGGTCATACAAGATTATTGCAGCATACAGACGCAACCATAACTTACAAGATACTTTGGTTAGCTCGGTCTTTAGGAACAATATCACTCCCACATTACCTTCACCAGCTTACGTTATGCACTTCAGGAATAGGTCATCCATTTTCAATCCGTACAGTCAGAAACAAATTATTCTCAATAATCCACCTGCTTTCTCCACCCAAAACATAATATATGCCATCACATGTGACACCTGTAAAAAAAAAAACATACATTGGAGAAACCTCATCCTCCATGGAAGTTCGATTAAAACAACACCTACATATTTAAATACCATTAAAAAAGGTTGAAAATGTTTTATTACACTCAGTGTCTCACCTTATTATTTCTGGCCTGCAGGGCAACGGGGAGTGGTCGAGGACTGTCAGACAGGGGAGGGAACGGTTTTGGATTGCGCAACTAGGGACAATAACACCTAACGGATTAAATGAAAAATATGAACTTTCATTCCCATTCGGCCTCTAGGAGTGATCTAGTCCCATCTATCAGAGAGCAGTTTTATTTTTGTTATTGGTTTTTTTGGGGGGGGGGGGTTGATGTTGCATGTTTAATTAGTCTTTTTTATCATTCATTGTATTAGTTATTCACTTACATTTTACTGCTCTCTGAGACGTGTAGTACCAACCCTGACCTGTCGGCGGGAGGGGGGTAGGGGGTTCGAGGGAGGAGAGATACAGGCCAGAGCACAATGAGTCTGAACCTTGACCTTGCAAACTTGTTTTCTAATAAAACCTAACCCTATACCCAACCCAAAACCCAACCCCAACCCTAACCCTAACCCTAACCTTAACCCTAACCCTGACTCTAACCCCAACCCCAACCCCAACCCCAACCCTAACCCTGACCTTAACCCTAACCCTAACCCTATCCCTAACCCACCCCACCAATGAACTGCCTCCCCAACCCAGGACCTCTCCCCAAATGACCAATAACATGACACTCCGGTGCCAAAGCTAATATTTTATTGGTCTCTGATGGTATCAAACAGTGTATTCAAGGACAAATAAATAAAAACAACAATAAATTCAAGTTCAATAAATACGACCGATATAATCCATAACTATCAACACATATTGTACATCATAGACATATTGACAGGTTCCAAGTCCAAACATAGAGGGTCATTGTGGAAACATATGTTTGTTGCAATATTACTAACAACAAAATGAGTTCTTTGCTATTTGTAGGTGTGTGTGTGTGTGTGTGTGTGTGTGTGTGTGTGTGTGTGTGTGTGTGTGTGTGTGTGTGTGTGTTACCTCTTTGTGTGCCCAAATGCTATGTGTAGAGTTACTGTAACTAGGATTCGATTTCTCATTACTCCGCCCCCTCAACCCATGGTCCCCTTGTCCACACGCTGTACTCTGACTCACCACTTCCTCCCCTCTTCCCATTCTTTCTCTTTGTCCTCCCTTCTCTTCGCTGCCCCTTCTTCATCCATTCAATTATCTCATCCCTTTGTTTCGTCCGTTTGCAACCCTCTTGTTCCCCCCTGTGCGGAGTAGACACATGTTTGCTGATTCACAAGTCCATGATCTCTGAATCAGCTCACGGTCAATGCCGTGCCTGTCTATATGTGTGTGTGTGTGAGTTCTGGTAAGGGCCTGGCTGCAGGGCTTTTCCATTCCGGCAGGCAGGAGCAATGGTGTGGGCTGAGTTCTGGTAAGGGCCTGGCTGCAGGGCTTTTTCATTCCGGCAGGCAGGAGCAATGGTGTGGGCTGAGTTCTGGTAAGGGCCTGGCTGCAGGGCTTTTTCATTCCGGCAGGCAGGAGCAGTGCCAGCACGTCTGCCGGGGCACCTCCCGTTTCGATTCCGGCCCTGGACCAACGGCCATTGTCTATGGTTGCGCGTGCCACAGAGTTGGTGCCACACGCGAACCCATCAACAA
>CM030186.1:15551421-15608921 GCA_017639675.1 Aplochiton taeniatus
CGAGGAGGGCAACGACAGCGACGACTCCGAGGGCGAGAGCGGTGAGTGACGGCTCTCTCGGCCAATCGGACTGCCCTTTTGCGCTGGCGCGGGAGGCCTTCGTTGCGTTTGAAGCGCACTCACTTTTGTCCTCTCTCTCTCTCTCTATCTCTCTCTCTCTCTTCCCCCCCCCCCCCTCACCGTGCAGACGAGTCTTTCAACCCTGGAGAGGAGGATGACGACATCGCAGAGGAGTGAGTGAAACCTCCTCTTTCTTTACCTCCTTCTCTTAACGGTGTGTCAAGGTCAGCTCACCTTAACACACCTATTTTCACTCGGTAACTTGCATTTACTGTAAAGGGATTCTCAGGGTTCCCTCCCGGATGGTTTGTGAGTTTCGACTATTTTTTTTTTTGTACGTTTAAAAAGAAAAATGTATCCTACCTCCTTCCTTTACGCAGGTACGACAGCAACGCCTCAGCAAGTGACAGCAGCGAGGGCGGGGATGACAGCGAGGATGGGGGCTCCAAAGTCAAAAAGGCCAAGAAAGCCAAAATAGTCAAAGAGAAGAAAGAGAGGAAACCTCGCAGGGAGGTGAGGGTCGGGATGCTGGGGTGGAAAATGCACGGGGGACAGAAAAAGCAAAAAAAAAAAAAAATAGATATTAAATATATATATATATATATATATATATATATATATATATATATATATATATATATATATATATATATATATATATATATATATATTTAAATGCCCTATAATCTGGGCCCATGTACGTGTATCCCCCACAAACTCCTCTCTCTCCTGTCCTCTGGTAGAAGAAGCAGAAGGACGCTGGCGCCCCCAAGAGGCCGATGAGCGCCTACATGTTGTGGCTCAACGCCAGCCGCGAGCGCATCAAGGGCGAGTTCCCAGGCATCTCGGTCACGGAGATCTCCAAGAAGGCTGGCGAGATGTGGAAGCAGCTGGGCAAGGACAAGAAGGAGGTACGGGGAGAGGAGAGGAGAGGAGAGGAGAGGGGGGAGGAGGGGAGGGGAGAGGAGAGCCATGGTATCAGAGATACCGGCAGTCAGAGAGGAGTCATGTTACCTCCTGTGTTCTCCTACTCGGCCAGGACAGGAAGGAGGCGCTGGCTAACGGGACAGAAACCAAAACCGGGCTCATGTCTTTGTCTCCAGTCATGCCTTGTTCTAACTGAACGTCCTCGAAGGACCTTTGGGGTCGTGTATGATGCGTGTGAGTGGAGGGTCTTTGATGTCTGTGTCCCTGTGTCTAGGAGTGGGACGGCAAGGCAGAGGAGGCTAAGAAGCAGTATGAGAAGGCCATGAAAGAATACAAGGAGAGTGGCGGTGGAACCTCGGCATCCCCAGCCAAGAAGTAAAAACCACACACACACACACACACACACACGGCCACAGACATGCTTTATGGGGACGCGTATCTACCAGCATGTCGTTTTCGTCTATCCATCTAGCATATCTAACCACCCAGCGTCTTCTCCCTTTCCCTTCTCCACCCACTCAGAGACGGCAAGAAGAAGCCAGCGAAGAAGGACGATAAGAACAGGAAGGCGTCTGGCGGCGACAAAGAGCGGGAGCGTAGCAGTGGAGGAGGAGGAGGAGGAGGAGGAGGAGGAGGCGGAGGCGGCGGAGGCAACGAGAGCTTCAAGAGCCGGGAGTTTATCTCCAGCGAGGAGAGCTCGTCCGACGAAGGACGCAAGTCCAAATCCAAATCCAAATCCAAGTCCAAGTCCAAAAGCAAGGGCAAGAGCAAGAAGGTCGGCCCTCCATTCAAATTCACTGTCACATTTTACTTCCCACATTTTTTTTGCTTACTTTTGATTGATAACTTCATATCTTGATATCTATCAGGAGTCTGAAGACGAAGAGGAAGAGGCCGTCTCCACGCCACCGAGCTCTGAGGACGAGTCCGACTAAACCTGCTGATGACAACGAAACAAACAGACTCTTAAACACGTCTCCACACACACCCACACACACAACACCATATCATGCCTACGCACTGTCACCCAGACCCCTATAAATCATTACATGGACCAACGAACAGATGGACAGGGAAGACAGATGTAGGATTTTTTATTCCGTAAATTACTTTAATCTGTCTTGGTTCAAGCTGAACTCTTGTCACTGACTTATGTGAATGCATCCGTGTAACATTCTTCCTAGTGGATTTCCTTGCAGAAAATGAATGGGTTATGCAGCAATACTATTTTACTACTGTCACCATTTATCTATAAGATGTCTTTAAAGTCACCTGTGAACATGGTTTTAGTTCTTTAGCCAGGGTCATTAGTTTGGTGTTTGTTGATGGTAAGGGGCAGTTATTTGTTTTCCTTGTGTAGGGAATTCCTGAACAGCAATTTTAGTGCATTTTTATTTGGTTTTGTCACATTCTTGTTTTCAGGCTGAATAAATGTTTTTTTTGTAAGAAAAGTCGGTTGCCCGTGTGGAAACTTTAGCAGTCAATTTGGTCCCGTTCCTTCTTGCTTCCTTGCTGATTTGAGTGATTACGCAAAGCACCCTGTTCTATTTGGCTTTGTTTTGATGCAATCAAAAAAATGCTTTTATCCTGATGGTAGGGACTATAATAGCTGTGCATCAGTGCCATTTACCGAGCTGGGCTGGTATAACAGTGATGGAGAAGTGCTGAAGAGTTGGAGAGGACGTGGTTTTTAAGCAGAGTTTGAGAGCATTGGAGCTAGTGGTTTGTAAAAGCTCTAAACACCATGATGGTAGTGTGTGGTTGAGGTCTAGAGGGACATGTTGATTTGGAGTGAGGAAGTTCCTGATGTCCCAATAACCACTCACTTTACCCATCTTGTCTTTTAGCAACAGCTCTCCTCACGTTATTTTTTCTCCCCCGATGTGATATTTCCTATACCCATGGGATGGGTCTCAGTAGTCTTCCAGTGCCCTGTTTGTTTTTTTACCCCAAAATAGTATCTGTCCAGATTGACAGTGCGGAGGTTAGAGGACGGCAGTTTGGAAGAGCTGTAAGTGAAATAAAGATTGAATAGAAAGTTAATTCCAAGTGTATCATATTCAATATCTTTCAACATGAAGACCAAAGAAGAGTCAATGCCTGTAAGCTCATAATAAAGGAATTAAGAGACATAACCATCATGTTAAGTTAGTCACAATCACACATTCATTAAGAAAATAACGCGCTGGTCAGCCCTGCAATCGCAAACAGCCTGGTGGAATATGAAATAATTTTTGTCAGGATGACTAACATAGCCTATTAAGAACATTAAAAACATAAGAATGTTTATGAAAATGTTCAATAACACAGGCATTGGTCTACATGTGATTTGAACCATAAAGCAGGTTTTACATCTTGAGTTTTTTTTTACCTCACTTGTCTCCTAAATGTTAGAAACCCAAATGAATAATACTTGAGCTCAGGAAGATTTAGTGTTGACATCCCAGGTAAACAATGAACTAGGTAAAGGAGCGTTTGGCTTATATGCTCCATGTAAATGTAACAAAGTGTAACAAGTGTAACAAGTGGCAACAAACATTGAAGCTTGACATTTATTTCCATCTCTCTTTTTAAGAGAAAAATGGGGGGGGTGGGGGGCGGGGGTGCACTGGTGCACTGGTCGTATAACTGAATCCTTTGTGTGTCTTTGTCTGTCAGTCTACTCTAGTGTTTGTTTGTGAGCTTGGTGTGTGTTTAGGCCGATCGTTTCCTGTGCTATGATCACTTTTTCTGTGGTTTCCTCTTTCACTGCAATCACATTAAATCGTCAATGGAAGATGGATCAATCTCTCATCTGGTTTGCCTTGAGCAGAGGACCACGTGTAAAATCTTACTCTGCCAACTATATCAATGTGAAACAAAACATACAAACACTCAATTTCTTCTTTTTTATGTTACGCCCAGGATGCCTGTTCTGTTATGGACGTTGTTGTCTTTGGTGCCCCGTGACAATAGCAGCTAAGGAACTCATGCCTACACGATTCGAACACACAGAAAGTACATTCCTAATTTACTAAATATATAACTCTCAATGCTGACAGGACGTATACGTCCAGTTTGCCAAATTGGAACATGACGTCAGAACAACATGCATGTTTGCAACATCATAATCTTGCAGGAGGTTTGGCAGACGACCTCTTTGACCGATGCCCATGACAGCCGGCTTGGAGACGAACAGTAGCAGGAACAAATCCATATCGGTGTCCACTGCCACCGCCGCGACTCTTCACCGTCGCCATAACAACGCACCCCCCCCCCCCCCCCCGTTAGCGGTTCAACTCAGTTCCGATGTTGGTCCTAGTCGTGTTTCGACGCTCATCTATTTCCCATGAATTTGTTATTTATGGACAGTTGGTGTTTGGCATGTTGAAACGTGCACTCATGAGTGCACTCATTCATAATGCACTATGGTGGCTTGATATGCAGGGTGTGTTGGTCCTGTATTGTGTTACTCTTAATTGGCCACAGACATAATGGAACCACTTTAGACATGAAAAGATGACATCTTCCAGTAAAGTCATTTGGCGTCATTATTACATTATCACAGTCATGTTGTGTGCCAGAGTTCAATAGCTAGGTTTTTTTTGACAAAACACTTTTATTTATCATTTAAGTTTATTTTTCACACACCTCTGAGAAAATATAGGCAGCTTTTATTTGCTTTGACAATTTTATTCAATTTGTGAGGTTGTTAACACACTGTATGTTGTAGTATCAACGTGTTTGTGTGTTTGTGTGTGTGTGGCTGTGTGCGTGCATGTGTGTGTGTGCGCGCATGTGTGAGCATGCGTGTGCGTGCATGTGTGTGTTCCAAAGTATAGAATATTAATGACTGGTTGTGGCAGAGAATGGAGTTAAGGGACACAGGGATTTGTGGTGGTGAGAGGAGAGGGTGCATAGAAAAGATGGAGACTGAAACAAAAAAGCCAAAGCGGTTCTGTGCTATTGGAGGAAAGGGAGGCCCCAGTCCGTCTCATCATCCAATTAAATAGAGCGAGGGGCGGGGTGTGGACAGCAGAGCAGACAGGGGGAGAAGTCATGTAAAGGCACTTATGACAACAGTTGTGACTTAATAAATACATTGGATTCCGTCTTCGGTCAGAGGGATCGGCGCACGGCACTTGAGTAACTGCAGCTGAATTGACTGTCGTCTCCAGTACAGTTTTGAAGAGGCCAGAGCGAGAGGACTGTAACAACCACTCTTGTTTGAGGGAACGAGCCCACACTTCTCGACTCTCTTAGTGTATTTCTCTCTCTCTCTCTCTCTCTCTCTCTCTCTCTCTCTCTCTCTCTCTCTCTCTCTCTCTCTCTCTCTCTCTCCCACACACTCACTGTGAAGATGAGCGGCTGTGCCAAGGCCTTCATCATGGACTTCTTCACCTACGAGACCACCAAGTCAGTGGTGGTGAAGAGCTGGTCTGTTGGAATCATCAACCGTGTCGTCCAGCTGCTCATCATCACCTACTTTGTCTGGTCAGTGCATAGTCTCTCTCTCTCTCTCTCTCTCTCTCTCTCTCTCTCTCTCTCTCTCTCTGTCTCTCTCTCTCTCTCTCTCTCTCTCTCTGTCTCTCTCTCTCTCTCTCTCTCTCTCTCTCTCTCTCTCTCTCTCTCTCTCTCTCTCTCTCGGTCTCTCGGTCTCTCTCTCTCTCTCTGTCTCTCTCTCTCTGTCTCTGTCTCTGTCTCTCTCTCTCTCTCTCTCTCTCTCTCTCTCTCTCTCTCTCTTTTTCGCTCTCTCTCTCTCTCTCTCTCTCTTTCTCTCTCTCTCTCTGTACATATACAAGCATGATGTCAACTTTGTTATTTCATTGGTTTTTGTGTTGTTCGTGTGAGCCTACTTGCTCTCTCTCTGTCTCTCTGTCTCTCTGTCTCTCTCTCTCTCTCTCTCTCTCTCTCTCTCTCTCTCTCTCTCTCTCTCTCTCTCTCTCTCTCTCTCTCTCTCTCTCTCTCTCTCTCTCTCTCTCTCTCTCACTCTCTCTCTCTCTCTCTTTCTCTCTCTCTCTCTGTACATATACAAGCATGATGTCAACTTTGTTATTTCATTGGTTTTTGTGTTGTTCGTGTGAGCCTACTTGCTCTCTCTCTGTCTCTCTCTCTCTCTCTCTCTCTCTCTCTCGCTCTCTCTCTCTCTCTCTCTCTCTCTCTCTCTCTCTCTCTCTCTCTCTCTCTCTCTCTCTCTCTCTGTCTCTGTCTCTGTCTCTCTCTCTCTCTCGCTCTCTCTCTCTCTCTCACTCTCTCTCTCTCTCTCTCTCTCTCTCTCTCTCTCTGTCTCTCTCTCTCTCTCTCTCTCTCTCTCTCTCTCTCTCTCTCTCTCTCTCTCTCTCTCTCTGTACATATACAAGCATGATGTCAACTTTGTTATGTCATTGGTTTTTGTGTTGTTCGTGTGAGCCATCACCTGAAACCCATGTGCACCTGGTTATGTTTGGGGGGGGGGGGGTGTCTTCTTTTGTTGAATTATTGACAGTTTTTAAGACAGTTTACCATCAAGAGCTTCTAAATTGGCTGAATTTCCTGGAGGATCAGTTGGCAAATTCTGGATGATTCCAGAACTTCCATCTACTTAAATACATCTATTTATTTTACAGAATACTACAAATGGTGTTCAGTATTTCATTTTCTTGGATTGAAAAATGTGCATCCTTAATTTAGTATTTCAAATGAATTGTGTTCTATAACTGTTCGTGAATTCATAGCAAAATCTGAAAAAGTTACAGGAACTTTTTTTCATCAGTATTTTATTTCATTATTGTCATGAATTCTAGGAAAAGAGAGTAACACTGTCACACCACAGATTCTCGCTACATACGAAAGAAGTGAAACCTCCTCCTACCTCCTCAAGTCAACAGCACAGAGTAATACCATTATCTTTCTTTCTCCCTTCCTCCAACCTGGCTCTCTGCCTAGTTATGTGTTCCTGCACCAGAAAGCCTACCAGCTGAGTGACACGGGCATCGAGTCCTCCGTCATGACCAAGGTGAAGGGCTATGGCTACCTGAACAACGAAGTGATGGACGTGGCCGACTACGTTGCTCCTACACAGGTTGGTGACACGCTGGCTTAGGAGGACACCTCTATGTCAGCCCCCCCCACCCCCACCCCCACCATCGAAGGGAGAGGGGCTTCATATAATTCACCATAGGATACCATGTTGGCATTTTACCAAGGGTTACCCTGAAATACCTCAGGATAAGGTTGAATGAATTCACGTCTGGGCGTAAGGGTTGTGGCTTTATAACGGTTATAAATGTCCTTTTTGGGGTTCTATCACGTTTCAATCTTTGGGACAAGAAAGTGGTATCTCAAATATTATTTCTAGTAGCTTTAAATAGATCATCATGTATCATTCTAAAGACACAAAAAGCATCACCAGTATTCATTTTGTGAGAATGAGATTTTCATATCTAGCTTTTGAAATATGACTATTACATTAAAATATAATAATATAATCTAAATATGTAATATGTATGTATTATCATTTCTCTAATGAATATGTTACACAATCCCTGTTCAGTGCTTTTTAGCTACACTCCCCTCAAACACTTGAACCAACACAAGCCTTGTTAGATTAAGTGTCCCTCAGCGATGCTCTTCAGACTTACCAAAGGATCTCTCAACGTTATGTTTTGAGTGTGGAAGTGTAGTGAATACTGTTTTAGGTGTCCTTGACGAACAATTAAGGCTGAAGAAAAATATACGGTGTCAAATGTACTTGTGTGTCAAATATGTGCTTTGTTTAAGTAAAAACTTTTACGTTTTTGGACTGTAGCATTAGCTTAAAGAGAATTACTTGATTACACTTGATATAATGCTTTTCTAGACACCCAAAGGGCTTTAAAGGCTTTGAAGGATTTGCGCTTCTGGTTGACAGCTCCCTGTGTTTGCTAAACCTTTTTGTCCAACATGGCTGATCATCGTCCTTCTAGAGGAGAAATAGAGGTATCGGAGGACACTTCGAAATTGTAAAACAGTACATTTTTCTGTCTCTCTGTCAGGGTGCGGCTGTGTTCTGTGTCATCACCAGGATGATCACCACAGAGAACCAGACCCAAGGGATATGCCCTGAGGTGAGCCCAGGCGGCAACATTGATTTTCAGAAAACGTTTCAAAAGTAGGTTGCACGTGCAGGTGTGATGCTTCTTATCTCATGCAGAGTGACTCAAAGTTCGCGTGTTCAACGGACGCAGACTGTAAGCAACACTTTGGCAACAATCGTGCAAATGGTGGGTCCTTTGCGCAAACTCTTACTCTCCTGCGTCCAAAAACTTCGTTTACACAATACAGTGGATGTGTCAAATCTCGATCTGACAGAATGATGAGTATATTGCTGCGGCCCCATCCCCCCTCCTCTCGGCCTCTCTTTGTCTATCACCAGGTGTGATCACGGGTGAGTGTCAAAATGGTACTAAAGGAGGCCAATGTTTGATCGCGGGCTGGTGTCCTGCAGAGGTGGACATTGACAATAAGTAAGGCCTGCCACACACACACACACACACACACACACACACACACACACACACACACACAGATGTGCTACACACACACACACACACAACCACACACACACACACACACACACACACACACACACACACACAGATGTGCTGCACACACACTCCCAGTCATGTAACCTCCTCCTCTACGCAGTACAACAATGGATGTTCAAAACTTCACCATCTTCATCAAGAACAGTATTCGCTTCCCTATGTTCAACGTCACCAGGTGAGACAGGCACACTTTCACAAGCAAACGCCAAAGGAAGTTAACTTCTTTTGTGTCACTGCCGGAGTTTCAAAAATCCCTTTTCATCAATAATGACTGATATTCGTACTTTGAATACTATTTGGATAAATAAATACAAAATTAAAACAAGGACTTTAAAAGGCAACACGTATGCTCCTATCCCTTCCCTGTCATGGCCGCCGACAGAGGGAACTTCCCTTCCTGGCTCAGTGACCACACGATCAAAAACTGCCACTACGATCCTGTGAACAACAGCTACTGTCCCATCTTCAGAGTGGGTGACGTCCTGCGCTACAGCGGACAGGACCTCTCCTCTATCTCTGTCACGGTGGGGAGCCCTTTGTCCCACCATTCCACCCTCACTGCCCTGTCATCGTTCTTACTCCCCCTCTCCCCCTCCCCCCTCTCCCTCTCTCCCCCCCTCCCCCACCCCCTCTCCCTCTCCCCCCCCCCCCCCCCCCTCTCCCTCTCTCCCCCCCTCCCCCACCCCCTGTCCCTCTCCCCCTCCCCCCCCTCTCCCTCTCTCCCCCCCCTCCCCCACCCCCTCTCCCCCTCTCCCTCTCCCCCACCCCCTCTCCCCCTCTCCCTCTCCCCCTCTCCCCCTCCCCCCCTCTCCCTCTCTCCCCCCCCCCCTCTCCCTCTCCCCCCCCCCTCTCTCCCTCTCCCCCCCCCCCCCTCCCTCGTTTAAACATCACTCTGTTGTTCAAACTTTGTACTTTTTTTTTATTTTATTGCATATACACGATATCCCCCCCCCCCCCCCCCCATTTGCTTTCTCGATACAGTGTTTCCCCCTCTGACAAATTGTGAGTATCCTCTTGACCTTCTGCTTTGACTTTCCTTCCCTCAGGGTGGAGAGATCGGCATCAACATTGAGTGGAAGTGTGATCTCGACAGGTCCATGGAGAAATGTCAGCCCAAGTACTCCTTCACGAGGTTGGATGCCGCCTTCAAAAAGCACAGTGCTACCAAAGGATACAACTTTAGGTAAACTTAGGTCATGTTGCTTCCTCCTCTTCCCTCCGCCCCCCCCCCCCCCCTCTCTGTTCCCTATTGATTTCATATCTTACCCCTCTGTTATTATTTAGCAATAGTAATGTCTCGCTCTTGCTGCGTATTTATTCATGATGTTTCTGAACCCCCTGTTGACTTGCCCTCTTTTCTCCATCTTCAGATTTGCCAAGTATTTCAGGGATAATGGAATGGAGTACAGGACGCTTCACAAGGCTTTTGCCATCCGCTTTGACATCTTGGTGACAGGCACGGTGAGTTTCATTGGATTCAACTTTGTTTGCCTTGTTACATTTGAAAATACACAGGTATAATACATCCATTATGCCATCATTAAAGATGACCATGTTAGAAACTCATATTTATGGATTTGGGTAGATAGCAGATATGTCATTGGGGTCTTCAAGTGGGCAAATTCCGTTCCGGATGTTTTGTTAAATTGAGCCCACAGCACCTCCAGAAGGCTTAACGGTGAGCAATGATGTCTTAGAGCCACCCCCCTCTATATCTGCTCTCGGCACAGCCATATAATCAAAACAAAACAAATATTAAATATTGACTCCATATTGGATCCTTCCTTTTTAGCCACAGCAACAGGCTACTTCTTTCTGCTGCATCTGACACAACTTTTATGATCTGGCGCCTTTCTTTGACACGGATTCTTATTTCCTTAAGAACTTTAGTTGTTGATATTGCCACAAATCCACGTGATGTGATGCATACTTAATGATACATTTTACTGCTTGTGTTACTGCTTACTGCTTTTCTAGGCCGGGAAATTCAACCCCGTACCGACCTTGATCAACCTGGTAGCAGCCTTCACTTCAGTGGGCCTGGTAAGACTATTGATGAAGATCCGCTAAGCAAAAAAAAAGCTACAAAATAATAAAAACTGTATACGTTTAATAAAACTCTTATTCTGATTGATTTCAGGGAACAGTCCTCTGTGATGTCATCCTCCTGAACTTCCTTAAAGGGGCAGATCAGTACAAGGCAAAGAAATTTGAGGAGGTAACAATGTTCCTATAACCAGTTTGAGGAGGTAGCAATGTCCTATGTAGATGACCAGTTTGAGGAGGTTACAATGTCCCAATATAGATGACCAGTTTAAGGAGGAAACAATATCCCAATGTAGATGACCAGTTTGAAGAGGTAACAATGTTCCTATGTAGATGACCAGTTTGAGTAGGAAACAATGTTCCTATGTAGATGACCAGTTTGAGTAGGAAACAATGTTCCTATGTAAATGACCAGTTTGAGGAGGAAACAATGTTCCTATGTAGATGACCTGTTTGAGTAGGTAACAATGTCCCAATGTAGATGACCAGTTTGAGGAGGTAACAATGTTCCTATGTAAATGACCAGTTTGAGTAGGAAACAATGTTCCTATGTAGATGACCAGTTTGAGTAGGAAACAATGTTCCAATGTAGATGACCAGTTTGAGTAGGAAACAATGTTCCTATGTAGATGACCAGTTTGAGTAGGAAACAATGTTCCTATGTAGATGACCTGTTTGAGTAGGAAACAATGTTCCTATGTAGATGACCAGTTTGAGTAGGAAACAATGTTCCTATGTAGATGACCAGTTTGAGTAGGAAACAATGTTCCTATGTAGATGACCTGTTTGAGTAGGAAACAATGTTCCTATGTAGATGACCAGTTTGAGTAGGAAACAATGTTCCTATGTAGATGACCAGTTTGAGTAGGAAACAATGTTCCTATGTAGATGACCAGTTTGAAGAGGTAACAATGTCCCAATGTAGATGACCAGTTTGAGTAGGAAACAATGTTCCTATGTAAATGACCAGTTTGAGTAGGAAACAATGTTCCTATGTAAATGACCAGTTTGAAGAGGTAACAATGTCCCAATGTAGATGACCAGTTTGAGGAGGTTACAATGTTCCTATGTAAATGACCTGTTTGAAGAGGTAACAATGTCCCAATGTAGATGACCAGTTTGAGGAGGTAACAATGTTCCTATGTAGATGACCAGTTTGAAGAGGTAACAATGTTCCTATGTAGATGACCAGTTTGAGGAGGTAACAATGTTCCTATGTAGAGACCAGTTTGAGTAGGAAACAATGTTCCTATGTAGATGACCAGTTTGAGTAGGTAACAATGTTCCTATGTAGATGACCAGTTTGAGTAGGAAACAATGTTCCTATGTAGATGACCAGTTTGAAGAGGTAACAATGTTCCTATGTAAATGACCAGTTTGAGTAGGTAACAATGTTCCTATGTAGATGACCAGTTTGAGTAGGAAACAATGTTCCTATGTAGATGACCAGTTTGAGGAGGTAACAATGTTCCTATGTAGATGACCAGTTTGAGTAGGTAACAATGTTCCTATGTAGATGACCAGTTTGAGGAGGTAACAATGTTCCTATGTAGATGACCAGTTTGAGGAGGTAACAATGTTCCTATGTAGATGACCAGTTTGAGGAGGTAACAATGTTCCTATGTAGATGACCAGTTTGAGGAGGTAACAATGTTCCTATGTAAATCACCAGTTTGAGGAGGTAACAATGTTCCTATGTAAATGACCAGTTTGAGGAGGTAACAATGTTCCTATGTAAATGACCAGTTTGAGTAGGTAACAATGTTCCTATGTAGATGACCAGTTTGAGTAGGTAACAATGTTCCTATGTAGATGACCAGTTTGAAGAGGTAACAATGTTCCTATGTAGATGACCAGTTTGAAGAGGTAACAATGTTCCTATGTAAATGACCAGTTTGAGTAGGTAACAATGTTCCTATGTAGATGACCAGTTTAAGGAGGTAACAATGTTCCTATGTAGATGACCAGTGTGAGGAGGTAACAATGTTCCTATGTAGATGACCAGTTTCTTTGAGTGTGGGGAAGCGGGGAGGACAACGATAGAATCGTCGATTCCTCCTAAACACCCTTTTTCTCTCAGGTCTCGGATTCGCAGATATCAGCCTTCCTCTCTCAGAATGGAAGCCAACTGTCAATCAAACCAGAGGAGAAGAACTCAAGACTCAATGACTCTGGAACCATATCCCTCTCCATAGACCAGGCCCTCTGACTTCCCGACCAATGGCCAGAAGAACATTACCATGGCAGGGTGCAAAATAGATCCCCTACTGTTGCCATTGCCGTGGTGCTTTAGCATTCATTTACATACTTCCGATTTAATTAACCCAGATGTTAAGTAATAAACAGGATATATATCCTCCCTGTCTAAGAAGGTGTACACCAACTTAACTGTCCAACCTTAAAAAGACCTTGATTTTTACGACGCTCTATATGTTAATCTTTATTGGGAGGTGAAAATGTAAGGATTTTGCCTATAACTTTGACCGACAGCCTGAACGACTACGTTATACTGTCCTAATATAAAATGGGAATTGCTTAAATCGTTGGAGGCCACAGATAAGATATCCTGTTCATTAGGTGTTCCCTCCATAGTCTGGACAACAGCGCTCAACTTAACTCTGTCTTTCCTACTTCTAAGTGGTAGACCACAAGAAAGAAATGCAGTGAGTGGTGGCACAAGACTCAAACCAAACAACTACTACAGTGCCCAGTATATGTCCTCGTTGGGTGCTACAACACAGGACAACGTGTGTGTACGGGGTTGGAAGACACAGAATAAAGTTGCATTACACCAAATGACCATGTTTAATGCGAGCTACTGTTTTGTGTGTGTGTGTGTGTGTGTGTGTGTGTACGTGCAGCCCTTCCAGTCTCTCACCTCATCAGTGCGCTAATAGCTGATAATGGCTGATGGAAATGGGAGCCAGAGAATTGAATGACGTAAAGAGACAGAGGAGGGAGATCGTTGTATGGGTTGAGTGTGGGTTGTGGTACGTAAGCGGACCATTATCAGCAACCTTTCTGGGAGATGACTCGAAGGCTAATGCACTTTTCCCATTTGGAAAGAGAACGAGGAAGAACAATACGCTTCATTTGTGGCCGTCATTCTTCCGTTCTCATGTAGAAGAAAAAAACTCCCGCTTTTTCAGTAGCTCCATTTCACCGTAGGGAACCGTAAATAATATGTCACGGAGGAGTATATGTTTCTATTATAAAATGTGTTTCAAACATGTTTGAAAGCTTCCAATGCCATCAAACTCATCAAGCACATGGGGTACCATGAAACGTTTCCAAAAAGAAAAAAGATGCAAAAGTTTTGTTTATTTAATTTTTTGCCAAGCAACAGCCTGCCTCCAACATCTCTGTCCATTTCTATCAGACAACTGACTTGCAGTGACTGGTGATGCGCACACTCACACACTCACACACACACACACACACACACTCACACACTCACACACTCACACACTCACACACACACACACTAAAAACACAATCTCTCTATGTGGCTGACTGGCACACAATGCGAGGACATCAAAGCACATTTGCTTTTTTAAAATAAGGTAACAGTCAGGGTCGCGGCTTCTTCCACGAACGCTTCTTCTTCAGAGCCAGTATCCAGCTAGGCACAGAGGGCCGTGGTGCCGGGATGACCTCCTCCGCCTGCTCCATCTTTACGTCATCCTCTAGGAAGGAGTCTTCCTCCAGGAGGGAGTCCTCCTCCTCCTCCTCCTCCCCCTCCTCCTCAGAGTCTACGTCAGAGAGCAGGTAGTCAGGTTCGATGGAAACCACATCCTCCGAGAAACGGACCCGCCGAGAGTCCACCCGCCTCTGGGGAACAGAGAGGCAAGAAGTCACGGGGAAAGAAAGGAGACAGAAAAAATACCGCTAGAGGTTATAACCCCCCAAAAAATAGGAATATAAACTGTTGATAAAACCAATGTATTATTAGTCAGAAACCATCAGCTAGTCTGTTCTACTTGGTAATGCCTGTCTGAAATTCTTTACGGCGTTTAGACACTATAAACAGTCAGTTCACTGCTACCTCAAGGTGGCAGCGAGGGCCAGAAAATGCTCCGAACTACAAATGGTAACCACCCTCACCTTTTTAGTCGCCGTCTCCATAGAGCTGGAACACTGGGAATCTTGGGAGATGGAGTGTTTCAGTATACCTCGGGGCACAGGAGTCAGAGGAGGAGCAGAGCAGGGGGTGTTGGGAGAAGATTCCAGGGGGTAAAGAGGCATCATGAGATTGCTGTCGTCCCTTTCTGTTCTTGCTCTCTCACTTTGTGTGCCAGTTCGATCTGTCAAGGGAACAGAGAAAGTCATGTTACTGGGAAACAAAACGACCTTTCAAGTAGCCCTGTAAACACTAGCATGTGCTTTAGTCTTTGGACATGTATGGCCAGGTGACCGATGACCAAATGAAGTTCTCCAACCGTTCTTGGCCTCTCTGCCGTCTCTTGGCTCCCCTTGCTCTCCAGCCCCGTCTCCGATGCTCTCTGGCGGCTGGTGCCCTCTTTTTCGGTTCAGGTAGATCCGGCTCTTCAGGGCCGAGCTGTCCAGCACATCAGCAGGCTGTGACACAGGAAGACACCATTAGTACAAAGCTGATGACAATAATATTTGGCAACACGTTACACGGGGTGGTAAAACATAAATAAATACTAGAACAAGCTTTGAAGTTTTTATTCTTCCATATGAGGGAACCTTACTTTAACGAAAGAGAAATCTGACTGAAGGAAGGGACCTGACCCCACCTCTTCTGTTTGGCCGTGTTCCATGGGTTCTGATTGGATAAGGTCGCTTCTGACTTCCTGTCCTTGGATGAGGTCTGACTCTGGAATGTCCATGCCGCTTGGCATTTGGTTGATGCTACTCTCAGGAACATTGTTGACTTCCTCAAATTGGAATCCCCATGCATTGTTTCTCATGCTTCTTGTTGGGTTGGGGTTCAAACCTGGCAGGGCGTTGCCTTGATTTTCTCGGCCCACAGCGGTCTTCGCTTGGTTTGCTGCCTCCTCAACTGGTCCTGGATTGGATGAGATGTCTGCCAGGGTGGGGTTTACAAACCTGTCCCACTCCTGGCCAGTGAGGATCTCCTCCAGTAAACTGAAGGAGCCGAGGCTGAACTCAACCTCACTGGTCAATCTGTAATCAAAGAGAGAACCACTAAATGATGGCACCTTACGCTCTTACACCTCATAGAGGAGCACGCAGGTATACGTGGATCATGGAATGGAATGTTCAATTATGTGTGTTGGTCAAAGCATGTGTGTGAGCGTGCGTGTGGGTGTATGTATGTGTCAGAGAGAGAGAGAGTGTGTGTGTGTGTGTGTGTGATTGTGTGTGTGTGTGTGTGTGTGTGTGTGTGTGTGTGTTTGTTTGTGTGCTTGTGTTTGTGTGCGAATGTGCGTGTGTGTGTGTGTGTGTGTGTGTGTGTGTGTGTGCTTGTGTTTGTGTGCGAATGTGCGTGTGTGGTTGTGTGTGTGTGTGTGTGTGTGTGTGTGTGTGTGTGAGAGAGAGAGAGAGAGAGAGAGAGAGAGAGAGAGAGAGAGAGAGAGAGAGAGAGAGAGAGAGAGAGAGAGAGAGAGAGAGAGAGAGAGAGAGAGAGAGTGTGTGTGTGTGTGTGTGTGTGCCACATATTGCCTGATGGAGAGTTTACTGGGGATAGGAGGGGTATTAGTGCCAATTGCTGTCAGTGCAAAGAATGTGAAAGCCAAGTATCGCTGTAAATATCATAGCGTCTGTGTTATCGCTGCGTCAAACTCCACACATATCTTTGTTATGTAGTCATGTCATAAATCTGCTATTCTTAAATCCTGTCAGTCCAGGAATGCCCTCCTGTGTAGGAGCAAGCAGGACATTTTGACTCTGATGGTGGCAAGTCAAACATTTTGAACCATGTGACGACATGTGTGCCTCCCAAAACAAAAGTTGACTGTGTGTAATAATAATAATAATAGATTTAATTTATTTAACACTTTTCAAGGTCCTCGACGACGCTTTAAATGTGTGTGTGTGTGTGTGTGTGTGTGTGTGTGTGTGTCTGTGTGTTACCTGACAGTCTTAGGTATGTCACAGACCTCTGTGACCAAACCGAAGGCATCATCGTGCGTGGTTCTACGCGATGACGGATCAGCATTTTCCTCCTCTCCGTTGGATATCAAAACGCTGTGGTCCTCTGCAGTGGTCAGGTTTGGAGACGGAAACTGTCGAGGATCAAAATGCTGTAATGAATTCACATTGTTGAACTCCATAGTGTAGTTTTGTTCTTTTTTTTTGTATTAACTTAAGAGTTGAGTATCTTAATACATGTGTCCAACTCACATCTCTCTCCTTTGTCTTCTCTTCATTCCCTCCCTCCAGCTCCTTTGTTCTCTTCCCCAAACCCCCGTGCCTGCCCCTCCACCTGTCCTTGATCCTCTGTGTCCACTTCCTGGTTGTGCTGCCGGACAGTCTCTTTTCCTTCTTGATTCTCGGAGTGCTTTCGGATGATGAAAAAATGTCGACGTCTTGACTCGGGCCGGACACCTGCAGCCCTCCATTTCCCCGAGGCAAACTCCTATCGCCATCACTTCCACTGCCGACACCTGAATCTGTACTTTTCAGAGACCACGTCCACACTTTGGGGGTGAACCCCTGGGATGCAGGCGTCGAGGGGCTCTGGTTCCTCTCAAAGTTCGGGGATTCCATAGCGACCGCTGACATCTGGTGGCCCTGGTTGGCGGGCGAGGAGGTCAAAGGTGAGGCAGTGGGGTCGGGCTCCGTCGCGACGGGGAGACCCCACGGGCCTCGTGTTCCATTCTGTGGCTCTCTGGATGAAGGGCCCAGCTGACTGTGTTGAGCAGGTTCTGCACACGGAGCAGCGTGCTGGAGTGCTGCTGAGCACCCGAGGAGCACTTGGTCCAGCGGGCCATGCGGAGACGAGTCCGTGTCACACGCAGCCTCAGCAGGACAACCTCTGCCGTCTCTGTCGTCACCCTGACGGGAAAGGACGTCGGTCTCCCTATCGCTGCCGGATCCTCCCCGGATCAAGCGCGTGTGTCCCGCAGGAAGGGCTGGCCCAGTTTGCGTTCCGGTTGGGGTTCCCTGTGTCGACTCAGCCTGTCCCCGTTCCCTGTCTATGTTCGCTCTAGGAGAAGGGCAGGCAGGCAGGCTGTGATAGGGGAAACCAGGGCTTGTCATATCCCGCTGCAGCATTGGAAGTGCATCGTGGGAACGCTCTTTCCCGCCCCTGCCTACGCCGCGCTGTCTCAAGGTATAGTCCGAGGCAGACATCCCAAACTCATCCCTAGAGTCCAATTGGCGCATAGGGCGCCTATAGTGGATGTGGGGGGGGGGGACAGGGGGACTGCTGTCGACCACGGGCTCGCTGATTATGTCATATGTCCTAGGGGGCTCAAGCCCTGTGCCAAGAGAGGGGTCCGTCATTACCCCAGGTTGTGTGTGGGGGGATCCTGACGTCCCGTTCTGCTCCCAGTCCTGGGGGGCTGGCGCGACGCTGTGGAGGGGGGGCCTCGCCGGGCCCTCTGAGCCCGGCTGGAGCCTCAGCCTCTGGAGCATGGACTGGAGAAGAGCCTGGCCGTCTGTGGTGGAGCTGCGTGGCTGAGACATCCAGAGATGGTTTCCGAAGATCCAAGAGACCTCGCTATATCAGTGCAGAGTTCAGATGCACACTAGCTAAAGACTTCGAGGAAACAAACAAACTAACACACACACACACACACACACACACACACACACACACACACACTCACACACACACACACTCACACACACACACACACACACACATACACATGATTTCTCCATAAACAGATCTGTGTAGATGACTTGGCCCTTCCGCTCTGTTCCAGTGCACTAATTTGTGACAAGTTACGCCTCTTGATTAAAATATACAACTATAGCTGTTATTGTGCCCCAACGTTTGTTTTATTTAAAAAATATACATTTATTTTGTGTTTCTTCAAAATGTTAAGACTTACTTCTCAGCTAGGGGGTTGCCATCACTCCTGTATTCTTATTTACCATGGTCTGCATATTGTCCAGCATGTGATCCTCAAAACGTTGAAACCCTCTAGGTTCGCCCTGCAGCCTCTGTGTCTCCAAGGCCTTTCCTGCCGTCACTTTATATCAGTCCACTCTCCTGTCTCTGACTATCCCAAGTCTGTTTCTGTAGTTCTGTTGGCTCAGTCCCTCCTCTTCAGGAGTGGTTGCCCGTCCCTGATATCAGCGCGTGGAGGAGAGCATCAGCGTTCCGACGGCAGACACACCCAGATTAACTAGAAAGACCTGTGAGACAAGATGACTGTCTGCGTGTGCCTCCTGCAACCACAACCGCATCCGTCTTTCTCGTTCTATTTTTATTTCTGGCAGCTGCGTAGCTTTAATACCCCTCACTTTTACACAACTTCTCAATTTATTCTCTTCCTATCACTCTGAGGCACGCACCTTTTTTTTTGTATCTTTACAGTAATGTGAACAGTAATGTGAAGGCCTTTTGATTGGCCAACTCATTATTTGTATGTACAGTATGTGTTTAAAGAGTGTGTTCATTACTTGAACTGAGTTCAAATGTGCCGATTATGATTTCAACTGGCTAACTGATGGAAATATATATATTATGGTCCACTCCAGAATGCAGGTTCTCCTTGGTCTTTATTGTCATCGCCAGTGGCAGCAGTGCAAGGAGTGACGAAGTTACGCTCCCCACCAAGTTTGATATGCGACTGAAGGAAGTGCAAGTTTAAGGACACGCCTTTCCCTTTTCCGATTGGTTGGCAGTAAAGACGCGCGTTATGGCGGCGTAAACAGCGAAGTGTCTTTGCCAATCTCCTGTCTGTTGAGTGAATGTAGGATTTCTAAAGCGGCACCAACTTTAAAGTTACCCACCATTATGGAGAGCGTTTGCAGACATTGTGAAATCTAGCGGAACTTCACGATTTGCTTAGCATTTTGAGAATTAAAGCTGTTTTACGTTAACAATTGGCAGCTGGCTAGTGATAAGTTTAGCCAACAATAGCTAGCGTTCAGCAGCTGTCATCTCTCGTTGGATGCGGGAGCTATTGCTATAAGTATATTAAAGCTTTTGCTGTCGTTGCAGCCGACTGAGCTGTAACAGCAGCTCACCATCAATTATACATTAATACTATAGAGGTGTTGAAATCAAAAAGGTTTTCTAGTAGAAGAGATGGACTCCGTTGTTACAGGAGGCAACGTTAAAGGTAACGTTAACTTTCCTTCGCAGCTCGATCTTGAAGATCTTACAAGATTTGAACAGAACTTAACGTAAACTGGCATTGTGTGTGTGTGTGTGTGTGTGTGTGTGTGTGTGTGTGTGTGTGTGTGTGTGTGTGTGTGTGTGTGTGTGTGTGTGTGTGTGTGTGTGTGTGTGTGTGTGTACGTACTCTCAGTGTTGGCCAAGGCTATCCACTCGCTTTCCAGAATAGGAGATGAGCTCTACTTGGAGCCTCAGGAGGATGGGGTGTGTGACACACACACACACACACACACACACACACACACACACACATATATACTCAGTGTAATAAGAGTATACAGCTGGCATTTTTCTGAGAGATCATCTTAACCTGTGCTTGTGTGTTTCAGTTGGCCCTACGGTCTGTCAACTCCTCTCGTTCAGCCTACGCCTGCTTCTTCTTCTCCCCTCTGTTCTTTAGCAGGTACCACTCACACACACACACATACACACACACACACCGCTCAGTCACTCTCTTTTGATTCTGGAGAAATTCCTGTTATCGGTTGAGTAGTTTTGAAAACGTTGCTACTGTACGGGAGTGGAGACTACAACTCTTACATCATCACTTCCTCCCAGGTTCAACATTCCCCATGGACGTGCCTTCCGCTGCAAGATGGCCATCAAGGTACTGTGAGAGTGTGAGAGTGTGAGAGTGTGAGAGTGTGAGAGAGAGAGAGAGAGAGAGAGAGAGAGAGAGAGAGAGAGAGAGAGAGAGAGAGAGAGAGAGAGAGAGAGAGAGAGAGAGAGAGAGAGAGAGAGAGAGAGAGTGTGATCCCACTGCCATCTCTTTCACTCCTGCCCCTGTCTTTCCATGGGTTGTCTCTCTTCCTCCTCCCTGGGTTCCAGTGTGTCCAGGCAGTGTTTAGGTCCCTCTCCTCCCTGGAGAAGACGGTAGAGAAGTGTCACATAGAGCTGGGTGGAGAGAAGAGTCGTCTCACCTTCACCCTGCACTGCAAGCACGGTACACATTCCAACAGCAGCCCCCGCTAGCATTAAGAGAGATTGTCTTTTCATGCCTTGCATTAGTGAGCAGGGTTGTCTGCTTTGACCAACAAATACAAATTTAGGTTGAAATAAATATGGATATGCACAAACAGGGTCTGAAAAATGTTGGCTCTATTTTCTTTAGGTGTAAGGATGTCGGATAAATCAATGTTAGTGGACAAATACGCATGTTTACTGTTTTAATAAGAAATCTGTACATATTCACGTTTATGAAATAGCATAGCCACCATCTGTTGTCACACCTGCTCAACCAACCTCTAGTAGTTTGGGTCATAGTTTACCTTTCCAAAATTGTACACACCAACAGTTATAATCTGTGTGTTCACCATTTGCTTGATTGACATTTCCCAATTGTGCTTCCTTCCATCACAGCCAAAGTAAAATTACATTGTGGTAGTAGTTACCTAGATAAACTTTGCGTGTGTGTGTGTGTGTGTGTGTCTGTCTTGCAGGGCTGCTGAAAACACACAATTTGTCCTACCAGGACTGTGAGAGTCTACAGGCTGTGTTTGATAAGGAAGGCTGTGCCAATGTACTCCGAGCCCAACCCAGGTCAGTACAACCACTGCCCCCCCCCCCCCTTATGGAAGTGTTCTCTCACTTTCTGTTTCTCTGTCCTTTTCCCTTTGACTCCCTTCCGTCCTTTTCTAACGCGCACCTCTCATTCCTCCCCGCCTGGTCGGACCCTCCTCCAGGTTGCTGGTGGACACCGTGTTGCACTTCCCCCCCTCTCTGGAGGAAGTGACGGTGTCGGTCAGCAGTGAACAGGTGTTGCTTAGGAACCATGTGGAGGATGAAGCAGGTGACTTCCATGTTCCTCTCCCTGTTGTTCATTTTTAGAGTCCAATTTTCTACTCCTGTGTTAATAGTAGGAGTAATATTTTCTCTTTCTCCCCCCCCCCCCCCATTTCAGAACAGTCCAAGGCTATGCTGACACAGCTGTGTTTGAGCTCCGAGGAGTTTGACCACTTTGCCATCGGAGCTCAGACCAGCATCACTTTCTGCCTAAAGGAGCTCAGGGTAAGAGAAGCAGGGTGCACTAGAGACAACCTAAAAGTCTGTTTTTAGAAGCTCATAAAAGGGTTTTCCCTTCACATTGGTGTAAATGTTATGACTTTGCCCTGTCTCCAGGGGTTACTAGTGTTTGCAGAGGCCACGGGTCTCCCTGTCTCAATGTACATTGATGAGCCAGGCCGGTAAGGACACACATTGTTTTCTCAAATCTTCAACTGGTACATTTTGACTAGCTTGAATTTGTTGGCTAATGTGTGTGTGTGTGTGTGTGTGTGTGTGTGTGTGTGTGTGTGTGTGTGTGTGTGTGTGTGTGTGTGTGTGTGTGTGTGTGTGTGTGTGTGTGTGTGTGGGTCAGTCCTGTCGTGTTAAGTGTCACTGACAGTGTCCTGGAGGTGAACTTTGTCCTCGCCACCCTGTCCGACGACACCAACCTCCGTAACCATAGCAGCGACCCCACAAAGCGGTGAGTGTTGTGTGACCGTGGCGTGGCGCGGTGGCGAGGCCGTCACATACCGTGTCCGTTTGTGCTGTGGCACCCTGGCGTCCCCAACCACGTCCTCTAAATGCGTCTCCTCTCCCCTCAGAGCCCCGCCCCCCCCCGATGACTTCATGAACGACGACATGGACTCCTACCTCATCGCCATGGACACCAGCGTCGTCGCGGGGCCGTCTGAGGCGCGGGCGCCCTCGCCGCAAACGCCCCAACCCATGGTCGTCACCCAGGCGATGGCCAATCACAGGACCCGGCCACACAGTGAGGAAGAGGAGGACGCAGAGGAAGAGGAGGACTTGGATAGGCCGCCTAATAAAAAGGTAACGTCTGAGTGCGTCATGAACTTCCCAATACTCGTGGAGTTTCTTCCTATACCCGTGACTTATTCTGTGCCCTTCTCACTCTTTTTGTTCACAGTTCTGTTCTCTGTTGTTTGGGGCAGTGTGCCCCCTGTCCTCACAGACGACCAATCAGACAGTCGTCAGCCAGGACGTGCTCGCCAGCGACAGCGAAGACGAAACCCACGCGGAATCGCCATGACACCGGGAAGAATGGCGGGTAGAGATGGACTGCAAGTAGCGTGTGTGTAGGAAGTGACGGTGCAGAGGCTCGTTCCACACCGTGGATAAAGGATCCCGATGAAGACAGAGATGGACAACGTTAGAAATGTTTTTTTGTCTGGGCAACAAATATGCAACGCTTTCCGTTATTATGAGGGATTCTGAACAGATTTAAAATACCATAAAGAGTGCGACTGGACGTCCAGCCTTTTTACCAGACAATGATGGGATGGCATCAGATTATTTATGACTAGAAACTTGAATGCAAGCCCTTCCTGTTTGTATTAGGCCGAACATTGATCAATGTACACTAGCCCCAGAATGAAAGAAACACAGCATTTCCAGTCATTAAAAATAGAACATTTTATTTACATTCAAGAGAGTCTCGAATTTTGTCAGGTAAGATGTCAAAATGTATTTATTTTTGTGCTTTTTTTGGGAGGGGTTCAGATGTTTGGTTTCATGTTTCAGTTGTTTGGTGTGTCAGAAGTAGGATTCAGCGTATGGAACTGAATTTCTTTTTAAGTGGGGTGCCTGGGAGCCACTTTTCCCAGAGGAAGCGGTATTGAAACTGTCACTCACTGTTTGCACCTGGAAACTCTTCCCTCTTGTCTGTATCTTCCTCCTCTTCCTGTCTTTCTCTTTCTCTGCTTCCTTCTCTCTCTTCTTCCGTAATTTCTCTTCCTCTTTCTCTTTCCTCTCTTGCTCCCTCCGTCTCCTCCTCCTCTCCCGGGAACTTAACTTCAACCCCCCCCCCTCCTCCTCCACCTGGACTGGGTGCCCCCTCCCCACCCCATCGCTGAAGTCCTGGATCAGGATTTTAGGCAGCTGGACTTTGGGTTTCAGTCCCCCGCTTTCTTTCACTGGTTTGGGCTGCTCCCCTCTCAATCTGCGGAACAAACCAAAGCGTTTAGGGGTGTCTGGTGGCCTCTGTGGCAGTGTGGTTCCACTCTGATGTGGCTCATCCCTTTGAGCGGGTTTCGACGGGTCCGAGTGCGTGGTGGAGCTTTGTGACCGGTCAGTGTGGGAGAGGCTGGGTGCGGTGAAGAGGGCCTCCGAGAGCATGGGGGTCCTGGAGCCACGGGAGCTGGAGGACCTGCGGACATGGATGTTGCTGGAGGTCGGGTGTGGCAGTGCCACCTCATGTACAGGCAACGTCTTGTTTGATAACCCCTGGAGCAGGTTCCGTTGCGACGGTGGGCTGCCAGATTCTTCCTCGGAGTCTGTAGGAAGGTGAGTATTCTCTTTGTTTTGGGACTTTGGGTTTCCATCAGACAGGTCTACTTTGGGGGATTCACCAGACTGTGATGCAGGGATGCCAGGTGAACCCTGGGAAGGTGGTAATGAGACATCCTCGTCTTCCTCACCTCTCTGGCTTTCTTTAGCACTGCTTACATCCTGTTGTTCTCCCCCAGGATTCTGATGCTGGTCATAGTTGGAGACAGTTTTGTCTGGTGACTGTAACAAACTCCTTTTCCCAGCATGCACTGTAAGGCTCTCCGGTGCTGAGTGTGCAGAGTCGATTGACTCTGTGTTGGTTTGAGCCTCTGCCTTTGTCCTCATAGCTGCCTCCTCCACCTTCATGTGGTCAACATCGTCTTTGCCTAGGTCTCTTTCTGTTTGCACGGCAGATATGATGTCCAAGTTCTTGCTCTCCTTGAGTTGGTGCAACTCTACCCCGGCCTCTGTTTGGTGGCTTCCAGCTGAGACTGTCCCAGGTTCTCTCTCTGTGTCTGTCTGGTTCTCTGGACCACTTCGTACTGCTGGCCCCATCTCTGTGGGTGCAGGTATCTGTAATTCTATCACTGTGTCTACTACCTGTGGGTTTATGCAGGCACAGTCTTGTTTCTTGGGCTGCCCCTCTCCTTTTGCGGAGTCGGTGTCTGACTTGGTATCCAGCCCTCCGTCTCTTAATGTCTCTGTTTGTGTGTTGGCGTCTTCCTCTGGTTGTCTCTGGGAGTGCGCTGGCCGCTCGCTGTCTTTTAGGATCTGTGCCCCAGCACTGTGTTCACCCTTCCTCTGGGGATCCCGCTCTGTCTCTACCTTGGAGTAATCCTTCATCTCTGTCAGGGCTGCCAAGCCCAGCTCCCTGGATTGTTCCTCTGTACACACGTCCACCTCTGCCACAGTCTCTGGTCTTATCTCTGCCTCTGCCACAGTCTCTGTCTCGGCCACAGTCTCTGTTCCTATCTCTGCCAGAGTCTCTGCCTCGGCCACAGTCTCTGTTCCTATCTCTGCCTTGACCACAGTCTTTGTTCCTATCTCTGCCTCTGCCACAGTCTCTGCCTCGGCCACAGTCTCTGCTCCTGTCTCTGCCTCGGCCACAGTCTCTATTCCTATCTCTGCCTCGGTCACAGTCTCTGTTCCTATCTCTGCCTCTGCCACAGTCTCTGCCTCTGCCACAGTCTCTGCCCCGGCCACAGTCTCTGTTCTTATCTCTGGCTCTGTCTTTGTCACAGTCTCTGTTCTTATCTCTGTCTCCATGTGTGTCTCTGTGTCTTTGGGTGTCTCTGTCTCCATCTTTGCCGGCTCTATCACAACTCGAATCACACACTCGGACACCTGTTGTTCAGTCTTCTCCTGCGTCTCCATCTTGTCTTCAGGCGGGTTGGTTTGACGAGCTAGACTCGTGCTGCGGCCTCTCGGCTGCCCTTTGTTCTGAGCTGCGCTAGGATGGCCGAGCGGCTCCCCCTGGTGGTGCGAGCAGGAGCCGTGACCCGCAGTGAGTCTCTCTTCCTCCTGAGCTTTGGGCTGCGGCTCCAGGCCTGCGGACGGCTGTGGGCGTTTGGCCGGTCCCTTGACGTCCTCCTCTAAAACCATCGGGGGCCTCTCGGGACTGCTGTCCGGGCGACTGTCTCGTCTCCAACTCTCCCTCTTGTCCCCCTTCAGCTCTCCTGCGTCCGCCTTACCCTTCCGTCCGAACCTCTTGCGGAGGAGTGACGGCGAGAGCGACAGGGTGGAGGGCGAGCGAATCAGAGGGACGGACAGGTTGCCTCTCTGCCTCTCTTTCTGGTCCCGCTCCTCCTCCCTCCCCCGGAGCCTGGACCACGCCATCCGGTAGCCGTGGCAACGGCCCCGGGGGTCAAAGGTCGAGGAGGGTCGATCCCTCCGCCACTTCTCCAGCTCCTTCTCCGTCTGCTTCTCCAGGTCGCGTCCCGATAGGGGAACGGAGCATACCTGAGTGGGTGAAGTGAACAAAGGGCTCGATGTGACCCAGGAAACGTTGGTTTTCATAATACGATTGGCACGTAGCCATTATACTAGGAGAGGACCCCCCCCCCCCTCCCCCCCACCCAAATGTATGTCGAAATCTTCCACTTCCAGTCCCTTTGAAGAAATTGCCCCCCACCCCAAACTCCCCCACACCCAACCCAGGAGCTTCCCTCTCACCTCTGCGATGAAGGTGTCGTCCTCCTGCTGCACCTGCTCCCTGATGCCCCTCAGCTTCTCCAGAGTCTCCATCTGGCCCTGGCACTCCTCCCGCTGCTCGGCCCGCCCCAAAGCCAGGCGCACCAGCACCGCCGCGACCTGGAACAGCACACGCACACCTAGGGGAAGGAGGAGGTCAGGACAGCTTCATTCCTGGGGGGCACTGTGGGCACCCCCCAAAAACATCTTTAAGGAATTAAGGTTTGTGGGAGTAGGAATGGAAGGGAACACAGTTTATCTGCAATGTGGATTCGGTTCTTAAAACGGAGGCGATGGTGAAATGTTTTTTTTTGTTTTTGTTTGTGTCTCCTCCTATCGTGACTTAGTGTCTGATTGGCGGGGCCTACCGTAGCAGAAGAAGAGGTCCCACACTCTCAGCAGCGTGTTGAAGGGCAGGTGGCGCGTGAACAGACACATCAGCCAATCAGTGGCGAACATTAGCGGCTCTACTCCGTGCAGCTGCAGGTGCCGGTGGGCTGCAGGACACGCCCTCTTCAGGACCCAGGTCAGCATGGCGGCGTCAAACAGCACCCCCTCCTGGACAGGAGGAAAAACAGCACAGACTCTTCGTTATGAAATTTTGTTTTCGTTGAGTATCAGCATTATTTGGTCAACTACGTTTTTGACTAGATTAAAATGAACCTCGAAAAACTATTGCAAACATCTTCATTATCTTAGACTGAAATGAGACAAGACAAACATTTATAAAAAGATGAATAACTAGTATTGGAAATAATAGCTATCCATAAGGCTTGCCTGAAAACATCGGAGCTTACAATAAAAGAGCAAACCATAATACATTTTCAAAACTCAAAAGGTTTTATAATATAACTGTTGACATAAACTAAAGAGTACCAAAAAAGCAGTTTAGTCAAAGGGCTGACTAAAACCACATCGAAATAACTTCGAGCTCTAAAGCCTATGGGTGTAGATACGTGATGTTACCAGCAGAGGGCTGTAGTAACCAGGCAGGTACTGTTGGCTGATCTGGACCAGGCACCAGAATGCTTCCTAGAAGGAAAATAGGGAGTTGGAAAAACTGTTTAGGTCTAGAAAGTTCAATAGGCGTGATTCAGAACCATGTGTTTGTTCTGCAGGTTGTACCTCAGCAGGCATGTTCATGAGCAGCACTGCAGCCACGGGCCCCTGTGCCTGGCAGTAGCCCTCATCAGGCTGGTGCTGGGTGTAGGCTTTGAGCACTCTGAACAGACCCCGCTGACTACGCCCCACACACACACACACACACACACACACACACACACACACACACACACACACACACACACACACACACACATATGTTAATAAACAAACTTGCCCATTTGAGCATTTTTGGTTCAAATGTATTGGCGCCAATAATACATGTGCACCTATTTGAGGTAATGAAATAGCCCAGGAGCCAACACACGGTGAATTTCTTTGTTTTTGTTTCAGTCCTTCAAGGTGCTGTTGTGCTGACACAGACCACGGGAGAGATAAGGGAGACATCGCCCCCACCCCCCAAAAGCTTAACAATTCTGTAAAACTTGCTGGAAAAGTGTATTACTCACCCATGTCCGTCCCTGGAGACGAACATTTCATGGAAGGGAAACTGGCGGTCCAGGTCTCTCTCAATCACGTCCACCCAGCTCGTCAAGGCCGGTTCAGAGTCTAGCGACTGGTCCCAGATGGGGGGGTGGGGGGTTAGGTGAGTGGAAACACGTCGTGGGTGACTCACTCATGATACACTGGCTTATGTTCGTTTAATAATCCTGTACAGGACAGGAACGGTACGGTCTCCTACCTGGTACAGGTCTTTGTCATGCAGCATCCTCTCTGTGGCTCCACAAAGCAGGGGCCAGCACTTTGCCCGGAGGGACGCTGGGATACCCTTCTGGCACTGCTCCTTGACCTGGGGGTTACCAGACGCCTTAATCCAAATAGACTTACAGATAGTGTGTTAAATTAGAACAAATATATATATATACATACACACACACACACACAGTATATAGAAATGTGTATCCGTCATACAACTGCACCTTAGTTTTTTTATGCAAAGTATCAGAGAAAGTACAGTCTGAAGTGGTCTGCTTTCTAAATGCACAGAGAAGTTGTAAAATCAAAGCATTTAACCCTTTTTGCCAAAGGGCCATAGACCGTATTAGTTACACACTGAAATGCATGGCATCTGTTACATCCAGCAGGGACTTCTCTCTGTCTGAATGGGTAAGGACCCACCTTACTGGACTTCTTTTGTGAGACGCGGTCCCATTCGCTGATAATATGGATCCACTTGGTCTCTCTTTGCCTGACCAGCTCAGGGGGTGGGCCCTCATTCCTGTCACAGAAGCAACAAATGAACCTTTCAGACAAAGCGCTGTAATACAGCATACAATCATAGCATTTTTCAGAACATCTTTTGTCACCTGCTGTATTTTATGTAGACAAAGAGTGTAACGGTAGCAGTCTTTGAAAAAGGTGTCGGTTTCCCGTTTAAAGCTCTCCTGAGTTGACTCGACAATACGTTGCAGTCAACATAACAAAGCAAACAGGAAACAGGAAAACCACACGCCAGTGGTGCGCATCACCATGGCAACGGGCCAGGATGTTGAACTTAAGAAGATAATCTGTGACAGGCAACTGTTGCACACAATGTTAAAGCCAATAGGTGCTTTAGCCTGGACCTTACCTTGGATCCTTGCGGAAGGACTCAGTTCTGTTTATAATTATAAAGTGGAATAAAATTGAGGAACTAAGTATACATCTTAAATTGTATATTATCGTAAAGGATGTCCCACATAAATAACTGTTCTTTACTTTTAATATGTCTGAGTGGAGAGGTAGTGAACAGCAGTGGGCATTCTCCCAGAACTGAGAGCGCTAACATGTTGGTAATACTCACCCAACAGTGTGTCTGTTCCCCAGAATGAAACCAAATCGATCCGTCTCTGCCCCAAAGGGTCCCACGCCGACCTCTGACCTTTCTTCAAAACCAGAGCTGTCTTCTCTGATTTGGGCCCTACGAGTCGGACCAGACGGATTGGACATCTCACTAAAAAAGAGCAGGGAGGGAAGTTAGTTTAACATTTTGCCGGTAATACTGACAGTGTGTCGCCGTGTCAAAGATGTGTCATTGCCATCCCACCCACACACAGCTGCTTTCAAACCTAGCCAATAATAAGTTAAGCGTCTTCCTAAGAGCTACTTACATTTCGATGTAAGAAGTCAGAATGAGAAATATCAACCAAGATGATGTATAATTGACAATATTAACAACAAGGAACGGTGCTTTAGTCAAAACAGCGTTACCAGATCATTAGTTACGTTTCAAGCAGAAGTGAGTCCTATTCACTTCCTTTCTTGTGCATAGTCACGCCGTGGTCGTTCTAAAACATTGCAATTGTCTCAAGAGTAAAAACGATCAGTTATACCTTTTAAATGTCCCTCCACGATGGTCTCTGGATTAGAATTGCTTGCTTAGGAGAGTTACTTGTTCAAGTGCTTCAAGAGGAAGAGAGAACTTCCGCACACCCTGTCTTTCTCACTCTGGCACTCTCATCACACGATGACATGCTGGTGACTGGAGGCATAGTGCAAAACATCCTTGCTCATCAATACAGTCGTCGCAAGATGAACTTTTCTGATATGATAAAAAACAGTCTGATATGATAAAAAAATATGTAGATAATGTGAAGTGGACAATTTAAACTATAAAGAAAGTGCTGCTCTACGAGTCTACGGCATGTATTTTCATGCCTTTGACCCCACATTATGACACTCAACCTGGCCCCAGTGTGGACCTATTTGTCATAGAGTCTTTCGCAATGTATGATGATATTTGGCAGAAATGGGCTTGTGGGTCAGGTTCCCTAAGTCGTATGTCCTGTTGCTGAACTAAATGTTTTATTTTACCAGGCTACCTTGTCTTTGGAGACAATTTCAAAATACACAAGATACGGTGTTATAATATCCATCATGCCATAATCCAAGATGCGCACTTTAAAAAACTAGTTAGTTAAAAAACTAAAATAGTTAGAATGGATTTGGGGTTTTCAAGTGGGCACCTACCATCCCCGATGTATATTGATTGAGCTCACAACACGCCAAGAAGGTTTAACGGTGATAAATGATGTCTCAGAGCCACCCCCCATATATCCTGTTTTGGCACGGCCAGATAATGAAAAGGGAAAAAAAAGACTATTTCTTAAGCTACGAGATATCCCTTCCCTATTGCTGCAGACTTTTTTTCTGCAGCTCTGCAGGACTACTTAACATACCGTGCACCTTGATACTTTCTTATAGAAATAGCATGGGTATACAAATGAAGCGGCATGCCATAGGTTATTATATTTGAATTATATAACAAGGCTATTGGTGCACTTTATTAAACTACAAACAGCTGATTGACCTACATTTACGAGCCGTTCCGTTTATCAGAATACTATTTACTTGTGTAAGGCTATTAACTTACTAAAGGCAATTACCTATATTTAACTATGCTATTGGTTTTGAACCTAGTTATATCGGGAAACATTTGTAAGTGTAGTTCGGCGTTTGTGTGGAAAGCCCGATTTGCCCAGCGCGCACATAGTGCTTTTTTTTCAACGTCAGAGTGAAGTAAATCCCTGGAATTGGGACGGGAGATTATATGAAGAAGCAATCTGCATGGCAGCCTGCACATTAGCAGATGGTGAATCAGATGGCCAGCCGGTTCTGATCACCTAGCCGATCTGTGTATACCGAAACCTGCAAAAACAATGAACATGTGTTGGACAATCAATAAAGGCCATACGGAAATAAACCTAAATACATTTGTGAGAACTTCAATTCGTTTGCCAACTATGTTGTCCTCTTTTTATGTAGCTTTTTCTTGCGGTCATGTTGACAGCATTGCGTGTGCTCTATCGCCCCCGTTGGTCAGGTAAGACTTTGTGTAACACTGTTTATTAACCCTGCATATGGTAGGTATACTATCTACAGCACAAGAATAGTTGTAGCCTAGGTAGCTCTACTATCGTTCTCTCTCTCTTTGTCTCACTCGCTCGCTAGCTACCCTCACTCACTCACTCACTCACTCACTCACTCCCACCCACACTTTTGGAGTCAATCCTTGCTGGGTGATATTCACTTAGTCTTAGTAAGAATCTTATCATTAGTGATACACAAAAAGTGACCGAGTTTCAATGAAAATGTAAAAAAAAAGTGACCAGAGTACTGAATTTATTTTGGACTATCTTTGATCCACTTTTGCCCTTATTGGAATTTGTGAATAATCAGGAACTACCTACTGATTTGACGTCCATCATAGACAGTAACTGCTATAATTCTCCTATGGACGGAGCTCTTCAGAGGTTGCACAGACACACACACACACACACACACACACACACACACACACACACACCAACACCAACACCTTGTGGATGGTCTAAAATGTTCTGTATAATCTCATCTCACACTTCTGCAAGCTAATAGATGATCATGAGTTAGTTTGCCGATTTGGGAGTTTTTAAACGGGAGCCACCATAAAGTATCCGTTAGAGAAGGGACCTCTGTTCCCACACTTTCGTGGTGATCATGCCCTCGGTCGCTAACCCCAAGGAGAGGAGCGGTGCATCACCTGCCAGCTGTGCGAGGCTGTCTGCCCTGCCCAGGGGAGAACTTGAATAGTCGCATACAAACTACAGTTTTTAGAGTGCAAAACACTTTTAAACCAGGTGGCACTACAACAATGTGTACATGTAATACACAAACAAATACATTGTGGTCCATGTGTTCTTTACACTTAATAGTTTGGATTTAATACCCTCTTGGGAGAGTCACACAGAGCTCTGATTGACTGGGACCGCTCTGATCGCCTATATCTGGGGCTGCCGTTGACTTTGCTCCATTCTGCCAGTCCCTCTGTGTGCCCATCACCATCTAGGTAGTGGCGCAGGCGGCGGCAGGAGAACCACTCGACACAATACATGGCTTCTGATAGGATGTATGCCCCGTGTACGCCATCGTGGAAGGGAATCCTTTTGATCTACTATAACTTGAATGTATATTAGAAAGTTAAACAGTGTCTCGGGTAGAGTATCTTAAAGTGATAGTTCATCTGTTTGAGAAATAAGATATGCCCCTAGTTACCCCTAGTTAGACGAGATGATTGACATACACTGTATGTTTGTGTGTGCAATATTGCGCTATTTAGGTGGTAGGCTAAATGTAGCCTAGCCCCATGGCTGTAAGCTAGTGCTAAGTAGTAGCATGGCTCCTTCCGACAAACGTGACAAAATCAAGTCCACTTTGACCTGAGGAGCTACTGTAGGTCTACAATAAAGAGACGCTGCTCAACAACGACCAATGGGAGGCATGGCATTGCAACCAGCATACTGGCTGACTATGTACAGATAGACTGCAAACTGCCTGTGAATAAAAGGTCATATTCAATTATGGCTTAGCACACTTACACAACTACACCAAATATATTATTGTGCCCTAAACATCAAAGGCTCAAGGCTATATTGTCTTTCTGTTCTAAATTATTCCATGTACATTTTTGTGATTCCACAATTAATTTTATTTACCCTGCATCACGTTCAATGTTGTCGTAGTTTAGTTTTGAAAATAGAATAAATATGGATCATTCCAAGAATTGGAGTACATTTTCTGTCCCACATAACATTTTTAATAATTAATGCTCAAAATATGAAAACATACACTTGTTGTGTAAATTGTACTTATCCTGAGACAAAATGTAAATATAGTTGTAGAAAAAGTGATTGCAAAATATTATTTTAAATACCAAATAGCCCTCGAGCTGGTATCGAAATGGTATTTTCCTCTTGTCCCACCTTCTTGATGACCAACTTACATGCAAAATATAACAGTGAAAATACGTTTTAAATCCACTTTTTGTATGATTTTGTTGATACATCTCTCCTGTAATTGTTAAAACTATTGGTTTAATCATCAACATATTTTAAATAATAGTAATTATGCACGCAACCCTGTTACCAAAAGCTATTTAGCCTGGCAGAGGAAGAGGAAAAAACTGTGAGTGGCATGACACAGAGGAAATTTCGTTTAAGTTGTTTGCCAACACTATGGGCATGTTAACATGTTGAACCATGATTGATCAGATCCAGTTTGTAGTCTTGTTGACAAGTTTATTTTATGTAATTTCTACTCATCCCGTTGCGTCTTAATCTCTCTCTCTCTCTCTCTCTCTCTCTCTCTATATATATATATATATATATATATATATATATACACAATATAATTAACCAACATTCCTCTGGTCTGAGTATTTATTTGTCACATTTATGTCATGATCTACAATCAAAAGTAATGTATTAATGTCAACCCTGTTGCTCTGCGCAACCCTGTTGCTCTCATTTCAATGTAATGTAAGCAAATGACACAGTGTAGCCAGCCACTAGTGTTAAAGAATTACAACTGAAGCCTACTGCCCAAAGCATAATCAAAAAGTTTACCCCACACTAAGGTGTAAACATTACAGGCCATTGCAATTTTGAGTAATATTTTGTAGAAAATGTACTGAAACATATTTTAAAACTTTACCGCTTAGATGGTCACATGATATGGGCGGAAACTGAGTCACAGTGCACGCTGAATCTCCCGCTAACGCAGCCATTTACTCTTTCCCTCTTCGCTTCAACACTGGGTGAGTCTGAACGTTTTCACTGATGCTGTACCGTTTTAAATTGAATTGGTTGCAGTAGACTAGCGTATTTTCAACCACGATACTCATTCAGGTACATCTAAGAAGTCTTATCATACGATTTTCATATTTGTATTCAACCACAATGAATGTTGTTTACCAGATTTACGTTCTGATATCACATGCTAACTTCCAGTGGGAACCCACTAGCTAGCTATTGTCATAAGAATGGCTTCCATGCATGCTGTGCGAGCTAGCTACTTATAGGCTTTCGTCGTTTTGTGTGTTCTCTTGGGCTGCCTTAAATTGTTAATTGGTTGGCATAGAAAGAAACGTAATACCCCAACCGTATGGACCTATTATTTTTTTGTTAAGAAGCAGAGACTTAACGCATGGAACCGACTACTCCGGCGGACTGGGCAGACATTGTTCCAGTCCTAGCAAGAAAAGTGCGGCACTCACTAGCGCGCTATATGGCGCACTCTTCACCGTTAGCTCCAGGGCTAATGTTACAAATCATTCGGGTTTGGTTAGCATTGCCAATAACTAGCTATCAAACTACTTAACCCGTACCTAGTTCATAGACACGTAATTGATGCAATGTATTCATGGCTGGATCAGAGCATCAACACTTATACGCTACAGAAAAGTTGTTGGCTGTTATATAAGTTAGCAATGTCGGACAATGTGTCATGGTTGCTTTGGGGAATTAGCACTGGGAGTATTAGCAAGCGAGCTATGAATTTTAGCTAGCCCTGTTGCTTTAGCGGTGTCACCATTACCGTTTAAAAGAATAGAATGTACGTTCGCGGATTTAGCAGTATTGCTTTCGCATGACATTGCTGCACAGTACTTTGAAATTGGTATTTCAGTCAGATTGTCTAGGTGTGTAACGGTACTTAAGCTCTGCTACCTATTTCCTGGTGGTTAGCCATCAACCCATCGAGTCGGGGTGAAAGATGCCCACACGCTAAAAACCCGCATTGTGTATTTTAGGAGAACATCAGACACCTTAACAGAATCAACAATGGCAGAAGGCGAACCATCGGTCCAATTTAAGGTAAATGTTTGCACTATTTAAGCATACTGGTCCGTGTTGATTTAGTGGCTGACCAGGATCAACGACTTTAGATTTAAAACACTTTCTTTAATTTTCAGCTTGTCTTGGTGGGTGATGGAGGAACGGGAAAGACAACATTCGTGAAGAGGCACTTGACAGGAGAGTTTGAGAAGAAATATGTCGGTAAGTCTTTCCCATCAATGTAATTGCTTACTGTTTTAATTACTATCGTGTCCATTCAGTTGGTTAGCATTGATTGCAGGATAAATGAGTTGGTGGTAGGTCTACAAACTCCATGAAATATTAAACATACTTAAGCCAAGGTGACTGGTTAAGGAAGGAGGATAGACATCATGTTAATATAAGATGAACCAACCCTACTGTAATTGTAAAGCCTTTGTTCATAAACCTGTTCTGCAACTAATTATAAATAATGCCCTTTAGCACCTGTTATTTCCAATTTCTTATCATCCCATTGCAGTATTGTCAGTTGATATGTCCTAAAGTCTCATTTGCGGTGCACGGCGTGTGTCTCTCATCTCTTCTCATCGTCTCTCCATCCAGCCACTCTGGGAGTGGAGGTGCACCCGCTGGTCTTCCACACCAACAGAGGAGCCATCAAGTACAACGTGTGGGACACAGCTGGTCAGGAAAAGTTTGGAGGACTCAGAGACGGCTACTACATTCAAGGTACTGAAACCATGATTTGCTGAAACACGCCTGTTTCAACGTGTCTATGGGACACGTCTTGCACCGTTGATGCTCTTTTTGATGATTTCTTTAGTCCCGTTTCTGCCCAGCTTTAGAGCGCCTAGTCCCCGTGGCTCATTAGTGACTTGCATGATGCCAAAGTGTTGTCATTTGTTGAATCCTTTCCAGCCCAGTGTGCTATCATCATGTTTGACGTCACATCTCGAGTCACCTACAAGAACGTGCCCAACTGGCATCGTGATCTGGTGCGCGTCTGTGAGAACATTCCCATAGTCCTCTGTGGCAACAAAGTGGACATTAAAGACAGGAAAGTCAAAGCCAAAAGCATTGTGTTCCATCGCAAGAAGAACCTGCAGGTAATCCACACAAAAGTCCTCCATACTAATGAAAGTAATGCCCTTAACCATGCGTGGAATAAGATGCAGTCATCTCTGTTGACACAAGCACCTACACTCCCAAAATGTATGCCAGGTATTTGAAGTGGCATGAAGTCATTTTCCTTGCAGCATGTTCAAACTCCTACTTTTCAACAGATGTCAATAATAATTTCTCTTAAAAATCTCTGCTCTCGTCTCTTGCAGTACTACGACATCTCTGCCAAGAGTAACTACAACTTTGAGAAGCCTTTCCTGTGGCTAGCAAGGAAGCTGATCGGTGACCCCAACCTGGAGTTTGTTGAGATGCCCGCCCTGGCTCCCCCCGAGATCCAGATGGACCCCTCCCTTGCTGCGCAGTACGAGCATGACCTCAAAGTGAGTATATAGCTGACCAAATAGCAGGCATTGAGATGGTGCGCTGGATGTTTTGTGCACATCTCCATGCCCACTCCGTTTAAGAAAAAAATGTACATTCCTTTTTGTGACATTCCGTTTTTTGCAATGTCACCATTTCTATAAATGATGTAAACGGACTGATTAGTAACTTGCCCTCTTCTCCTTTTAATTACCCAGGTGGCATCAGAAACAGCTCTCCCAGATGAAGATGATGACCTTTAACCTGTTACCCAGAAAACCCCTCTACCCCCTCGCAGTGTCAGGAAGTTGTAGGATTTTGGCCCCTTTACTGTAAAATCCCGTTGCAGATTTATTTTTATTTTTGAACCTTTCTTTGTTTTGTTTTGTGTTTTAAAACTGAGAAAACAGCTGGAGAAAAAAAATGGTGAAAAGTCCTCATTGGTGTCATTCTCTAATTTCACTTTAAGACACACCTACCCTAGTGTTGTTGGCTTGGCAATGTGCTACTCTTCATCAATGAGCACCACCCGCTGCACTTACCCAGCTCACCCATGCTGATGTAAGGCCTACTGGAAGCACCAAGGGAACTTTGAATAAAAACATTCTGAATATAACGTTTTGTCTGGGATACTTTTATTCTAGGTGGATTTACCCATCTACAATAGTGCCTGAACTGAAATCCTTTCGTGCAGGAAAATGGTAAATTATGAAGCTATTACTATTTTCTCAGCGAAGGGCTACTATTGCCATTTTTCAAAGTGTTTGACATGCTGTTTACTGTGGTAAAACAGGCTGGGAATCGGGCACAAATTGACTCTTAAAGTCGTGTCTAGTATTTAAGTGTTAAACTTAAAACTACAGCAAACTCGGTCACATTTGGACTTGAACATATCTTTTATAAATGTCTAAATTTAAGAAACCCTACAAAAATCTTCCTGTTAATTGAGTGATTTGCTCTACAAGTTGTAATACAGGACAGCAAACACTGGGTCTTTGCAGTGGGTTGATGAAACTTATAGTTGGGTGGAAAAATAAAATCAATTGGTTGGTTACAAGGTTTTGGAAACAATGAATCCTCCTAAGTGCTACTAGTCAATGTATTGTTCAACTAATCACTCACCACAAGGTGTCATCGAAGCGTAAGTATTTCCCTGCACTCCAGCATGCTCAGCGACAACTGGTGAAAATGAAACGCGTTGCTGGGCTCTATAGGCAACAGCCACGGAATTCCTTACAATTTGGTACCCCAGTGTTTGTGCTAGAGGAAAAGAGGTGATAAGAAAGAGAGATCTTGTAAAACAGCAGCTTCAGTCACGGCCTGTTGTAAACGATTTTCTTATCGGGTTAACGGACAGAGGGAGATGGGCGGATGATCTCCCTATCAGTATGCATGTGTGACGTGTGAGTGAGAAGGGGGGAAAGCGCTGGGTAAATTAGTGTTTGGAAAATGATGAAACGGCTAAAAACAGATGGAGTTGGAGTTGTTTATGCAGTCAATAAATGTTTGCTACCCCCCGGAACAGAGTACCTTATAAACATGGACCTTTTGACCGCAGCATTCACTGAACTAGATTCCAGAATTGGAGTACATTTTCTGTCCCACACATAACATTTTTAATAATTAATGCTCAGAATATGAAAACATACACTTGTTGGTAAATTGTACTTGTCCTGAAACAAAATGTAAATATAGTTGTAGAAAAAGTGGTTGCAAAATATGATTTGAAATACCAAGTCAAATACCAAATTTACCCGTGAGGTAAATTCTAACATTAGCATTGATTTGCAACCCAGTTACTGCACTACAGTAACAGGGTTGCATCTCCATTAATTCACTCAGAAGGAACAAAATATTATCTAAAGTAATATTAAATGTGTATGTAGAACTCAATATAATGTTTTAAAAGTATTCATGTATTTTCGATCAAATTAAATAGCATTTTTTTTTACAAGGTATGTTAGCATATGAACCATGTTTGATCAGATCCAGTTTGTGGTCTTGTTGACAAGTTTCTTTTATGCCATTTCTACTCACCCCGTTTCTCTCTCTCTATATATATATATATACAGTGGGGCCAAAAAGTATTTAGTCAGCCACTGATTGTGCAAGTTCTCCTACTTAGAAAGATGAGAGAGGTCTGTAATTTTCATCATAGGTACACTTCAACTATGAGAGACAAAAATGAGAAAAGAAATCCAGGAAATCACATTGTAGGATTTTTAAAGAATTTATTTGTAAATGATGGTGGAAAATAAGTATTTGGTCAATAACAAAAGTTCAACTCAATACTTTGTAACATAACCTTTGTTGGCAATGACAGAGGTCAAACGTTTCCTGTAAGTCTTCACCAGGTTTGCACACACTGTAGCTGGTATTTTGGCCCATTCCTCCATGCAGATCTCCTCTAGAGCAGTCATGTTTTGGGGCTGTCGCTGGGCAACACGGACTTTCAACTCCCTCCACAAATTTTCTATGGGGTTGAGGTCTGGAGACTGGCTAGGCCACTCCAGGACCTTGAAATGCTTTTTACGGAGCCACTCCTTCGTTGCCTGAGCGGTGTGTTTGGGATCATTGTCATGCTGGAAGACCCAGCCACGTTCCATCTTCAATGCTCTCACTGATGGAAGGAGGTTTTGGCTTAAAATCTCACGATACATGGCCCCGTTCATTCTTCCCTTAACACGGATCAGTCGTCCTGTTCCCTTTGCAGTAAAACAGCCCCAAAGCATGATGTTTCCACCCCCGTGCTTCACAGTAGGTATGGTGTTCTTGGGATGCAACTCAGCATTCTTCTTCCTCCAAACACGACGAGTTGAGTTTTTACCAAAAAGTTCTATTTTGGTTTCCTCTGACCACATGATATTCTCCCAATCCTCTTCTGGATCATCCATATGCTCTCTGGCAAACTTTAGATGGGCAAGGACATGTACTGGCTTAAGCAGGGGGACACGCCTGGCACTGCAGGATTTGAGTCCCTCTCGGCGTAGTGTGTTACTGATGGTAGCCTTTGTTACTTTGGTCCCAGCTCTCTGCAGGTCATTCATCAGGTCCCTCCGTATAGTTCTGGGATTTTTGCTCACCGTTCTCATGATCATTTTGACCCCACGGAATGAGATCTTGCGTGGGGCCCCAGATCGAGGGAGATTATCAATGGTCTTGTATGTCTTCCATTTTCTTACAATTGCTCCCACAGTTGATCTGTTCACACCAACCTGCTTGCCTATTGCAGATTCACTCTTCCCAGCCTGGTGCAGGTCTACAATTTTCTTCCTGATGTCCTTCGACAGCTCTTTGGTCTTAGCCATGGTTGAGTTTGGAGTCTGACTGTTTGAGGCTGTGGACAGGTGTCTTTTATACAGATGACGAGGTCAAACAGGTTCCATTAATACAGGTAACGAGTGGAGGACAGAAGAGCTTCTTAAAGAAGAAGTTACAGGTCTGTGAGAGCCAGAAATCTTGCTTGTTTGTGGGTGACCAAATACTTATTTTCCACCATAATTTACAAATAAATTCTTTAAAAATCCTACAATGTGATTTCCTGGATTTTATTTCTCATTTTTGTCTCTCATAGTTGAAGTGTACCTATGCTGCAAATTACAGACCTCTCTCATCTTTCTAAGTAGGAGAACTTGCACAATCAGTGGCTGACTAAATACTTTTTGGCCCCACTGTATATATGAACACACAATATAATTAACCAACATTCCTCTGGTCTGAGTATTTGTCATATTTATGTCATGATACAATCAAAAGTAATGTATTCATTTCAACCCTGTTGCTTTGTGCAAGCCTGTCACTTTGTGCAACCCTGTCACTTTGTGCAAGCCTGTTGCTTTGTGCAAGCCTGTTACTTTGTGCAACCGTGTCACTTTGTGCAACCCTGTTACTTTGTGCAACCGTGTTACTTTCATTTCAACCCTTTTCCCATATCATTTTTATTAACAAAATCTGAAATGATTTTACCAGCTCACAAGGGTTTAACCTGATGTCCTTTTGATAGTTTGCATGATTATATGCATAAGGTACTTGAGAAAATATTATTAGAAAATAAATACGGAAATTATTAAAAACAAATGTTGACTTTTGACAAGTTGGGTAAGATAGATTTTAAAAGAGTCCTAAATTAACATAAGTCAAGTTTTATCTGAAATTCAGTGAGTATTCAATGTGAAGTGACTTTCTTTACTTAAATGTGTAAATTTATTAAATGTGTTTAATGTATTATTAAACAATATTTTAAAAGATACCTTTTTCAGGTTCTGAGTGTTTGTAACAGGGTTGCGCTATGCATGGCACACAACAAATAAAACATCAAATAAAAAGTGTACCTTTGATGCTGGACGAATCAAATTATTTTACACTTTATTACCTGTTTTTCTTAAATAGGTAACAGAAAATGCTAAAATAAATGGCACATTTTTCAAACATGTTGATGCCTAAATTGACCTCCAATTCTGCAATGATCATTTACTACCATCCAAATACCTTGCTACTTTTCAATAGGCTATATTTCCGATCGCTGGTATTCACTTTCAGACAGTAGGTTGGCACCACTCTGGTAAACCATGAAAGAGAACCATTATGAAACTTGTACACAGGTGCAGGTATCTCACTGGCCAGGGCGTGGCCTACAACAGGACTAGTAACTCCTTACGCATGCGTGAGTTAGAAAAGTGCGTTTTAGAATGATTACTGAAGGACAGCGAGAGGAAGAGAGAGCTGGAGATTATGCAGACAGCGCACAACTGTTATGTTAATCCCCTGGACGAGGAGATTTTGAGAAAACCCACAGGCTTTAACCCCAGCAGCCATATTGCATTGAAACCCGGGCGAAAAATCTCTATATTTTTTTGTTATTGTAGAAAAGACTCAACTCTAAGAAAAACCTTGAAGTTGGGGGAGTTTAGTTTCTTCTAACTGGCGGTGGAATTCCGTATAGCTAGCTTGCCAGCTGGCTGAGGAATTCAGACCTTTCAAAGCTGAATTGTTCCAAATAATTGTGTATATATATTTATTTATTTAGGAGAAATAAAGGACTATTTGTTGAGTAAACTGTCATCAAGATGAAGGACCGATTGGAGCAACTCAAGGCGGTAAGACATTTTTTTATTTGCTCTTTTCCTGGTGCTATCGGTTGTCTTGCCATATACAGTCACCTGACTGTAATATTCATTAACATGATTTAAAACAAAGTAGTGCGGTTGTTATTTTCTTTTATGTGGGACCTCTCCGGGGATTGTAATCACTTACATATTTTATAGGCCTAATACTATTTTTCAATAAGCGTGTTAAAGCTGTGGATACAAAAAGTAGCCATAGCCGTTTGTTCCAAAGTAAGACAGCCTATATGTGGATATCTATAATAGTATTTGAACACACTGATGCAGACAACAGTGTAGACTTATAAAATAATGGGTGGGGTGGGGTGGGGTGGGAAGCCTAGATAACGGAATGGCAGGGGCCAGGAAGCTGGAACTGTCCTGGTAACCCACCTACACCTGGGCCTAGACTTTTTTGTGTGAATCAATTCCACCGGTCCAGCCTATTAGGGTGTTCTTATCAGACGGAAGTACAATTTAGTCAAGTAAAATGTATCGCAAGAGGAAGAGCAGAAGGCTTAGTGATTCTCTTTGAAAGAATATACTCGTTTATTTTTTATTTATTACTGAGACGAATCAGAATCCATTATTCGTTAAAATGTTGTCATGCAAATTACCTTGTATTTTCTGTCAAAGACAACAAATGATGTGTTTCATGCTTTGTAGACAATAGAACCAGGATATTATGTAGGCCTAGATAATAGCAGGTGCCCAATGGGTGAGGCAGCCTCTAATCCACTGCAGTCTGTATATGTTGCCATGGGCAACAACTGGCCAAATATTTGCAATGTGTCAATTTAGTGAAACATAAGGTCTGGTATGTCCTCGTGGATTGAACAAAGTAACCAGAGAGCCCTAGAGCTTGTAAGGCCTAAATGCCAGCACCAAACAAACGGCATGGTTCGTGAACCCTGTCTATGCCTCAGCTCTGTTTTGCACCCTAATGGTTTGCTTGCCAGTTGGGCAGTTTCTGCGGTGTGCATGAGCAGGTCAGCTGACACCATGCTGGAGACTTAGGAATGACAGAAAACAGGATGTAGAGGATGACACCTCAAAGGCCTGAAGCCATGACTGATTGTTATCCTCTGGATGGCAGAACCCTCCATAGTTTCTCCTTGTACTTCAGCAAACGACGTGGAATGATCTTAAAAGTGAATAGGGGAAGTGATTCAGCAAATATATTTTGAGTTGATTTCTAACTGTGTGTCATGTAATCCAACACAGACCAGTCAACAGAGCCTAGAGATCTGTGTTGGGACTCGGGAGGGAAGAAGCTTTTATCAAATCAGGATAACAGTCATATATTAGCAGTGTCTGTTTTATTTATATTCTGTTCGGTGCCACAGTTTCGGTTATACACACTTTGTATGCCAGTCTTTCTTTCCTTGAAATTAGCTTTTGGCCAGCTCTGTTTTCTCCCTGGTTGCCTTACCCCTATCTGCCTGATGGCGTTAAACATGTGATTGCATGGTATTTGTCTGCAACACGAAGGATTAAGGATTGTATGATAATTCCATGCGGGGGACCAATGAATCCTATTTATCAGTAGAGCCCTATAGATTGTGTGAATTTACCCCTCCAGTCCAGCTTTGTCCAGCAAGTCTAGTGCCCTTCAGAGAATTATTCCATTCAGCATTTTATCTTTATGTGCAGATTAAGAGTTCTGTGTAAAAAAAACAATAAAAAAGAAACCGGTTAAAGGAGTCATAATTGTCACAAGACTGGTAACAGTTTCATGAGGCCATGTTGTAAAAGGTTAGCCCCTTATGACCAAGATTAAATCCACTCGTTTTCATACCTGTTGCACCGTAGTTACAAAACAAACTCTTTCACATTAAGGACTCCCCACTCCCTTGTTTTTGTTGAATGAGAAAGACACAGGAAGGAAATGAGTGCTGCGTCTATTTCACCACGACAGCTAGTGTGAACGAGACAGAACAAGAGGGGAGAGAAGAGTTTTTAGTTTTTATATGCCTTTATCCACACATGACATATGGTTTTTACACTAAACAATGCATTGCTCATGAAAGTAGGAAGAGATTATTAATTAAGCAAGGGAGAAAGTATGAGAGATCTGAGTTAACTATGCAACTGTTTATTGTATTAGAAACAGCAAATAGACTGTGTTCATCATTTGCCATTCAAAGTAGAGGGGAAGGTTTTACGGCTTTGAATAGAACTTAACCGTGGGACATAGAGAGCTAAGTCTGCAAGCAATGACTGTGACATTTTGCTACCGGAAGCGTTGTCAGTGTACGGGCATGAACTGTTTACAGTTAGGAGACAAGACAATGCCTTGGCAGCCTATATTATATTATATCTATTCAGAATAGGGAAGTAATTATAACGGACGGAACATGAAGTTTTTTATTTATTCTATAAAATGTATTTTAGCTACCTCAGCTGACTGGGGTAGGTCAGGTGATTTGACATCGGGTAAACAGGTGGAAAGAGAGGGTGGGGGTCTGTAGGAGGCTTTTCTCGTCTTGACTTTGATCCGTGTCGTCACTAACTAAGCTAACCTGGAAATGTTCAGTTTGACAGCGGAGCCGCAAAGAAATGAGTGTGACAGTTACAACCACAGTTTGCCGATGTGAGGCGTGACAACACAAATGGACATTTACTGTACAATAACAGCATTTACTGTTTATTTAACGGTTCGGATAACTTGCCTACTTTCCTCCCACTTCTTTTCTATCTCTCTCCTTTTCTTCATGTCCTTTTGACATTGTTCTCCCTTGTGTCTGAAACACGCACAGTTTTTGGTGACGTGTGTTTACCAGAGGTTTGTTTGAACCGCTGAGGTCAGTTAAGAACCGGTTCTGATGCTCGCCCTTCACAGTGTGACTATCAGCAGCTCGGGTCATGGCATTCTGGTCTTAGTAGTTTGTCTCTAGCATCACTCATTGTTTATTAAGCCCTCCTGGAACCTCCGTGAATCATTTGTCTTGTGCCTCTTTATTGTAGACTGCTAATGAGACAAGTGCCACAGGCCCTATCAATGCTTTTGTTTATAGTAGAGAGGACGCTTTCCAACACCATTGTACGTAGGGGAATCCCTTTCTGAGATTTGAAAAGCCCAGCAACACCCGTTTGAGATTCCAGCCTTCTTATCTGGTAGACGGTCCATAGGTTGGTTTTCTGCCGAAGACGTTGATAGGTCCAATACTGCTCTCTGTAGGTGTACCTTTGAGATGGTGGTCTGTAATCATTCTCTTACTGTTGATGCATTTGTGTTCAAACGTTATACCAGTCTCTCTTCCTCTCAGACATGTGACCAAGATGACGAAGAGGTGGAGATCGCTGTGGACAATGCAGCCTTCATGGATGAGTTCTTTTCACAGGTAAGCACTTTTTTAGGGGGGTGAGTTCTCAGTGCTTTTGTGTTTGTGTGTTCGTCCGTGTGACACCACACACACACACACACACACACAGGTCAAATTCACGTTCTCTTCATGTGTCTCAGATCGAGGACATCAGGAACAGCATCGATAAGATTGACGAGAACGTGTCGGAAGTCAAGAAGCTCTACTCTGTTATCCTGTCTGCCCCCACATCAGAGCAGAGTAAGCCCATTATATGACTCCTCTCTTCAAGTCTGTCATTCCGTTTAGCTTTTCTCTCCCTTTCTTTAATTTTGTTTTCTCTTCATTTCCCTCTTCTATTCTCTGTCACGCGTGCCGTTTAAAACATGTCTTATGCCCTCTGTTCGACAGAAACGCAGGACGAGCTGGAGGCGCTCACCAACGACATCAAGAAGATGGCCAACAACGCCAGAAACAAACTCAAGAGTGAGTCCGTCTCACAGACGGTTCCTGAAACCTACGTTTAAATGTAAAGCTCCCTGCTTTTATTAACCTGCCCGTCTGATTGGTTGGCAGCCATCGAGAGGAACCTGGAGTCGGAGGAGGAGGAGCGGGTGTCAGCTGACATACGGATACGTAAATCACAGGTCGGCCTCCTACTCTTGAACTGTCCTGACCTTTGAACCCTAAAATTGACCCTCCCTTTACCCCCAGGCTCTTCCTGTCTCCTAATTAGTCGTGGCAAGTTTGATGTGTCTCTGTCCTGCTGATAAAAATCCTACAGCCACCACATATGCATATTGTTAAAACTGTATAGATGTGCAGCCTTCCAGCTGCCAAGCAGTCTTTAAACATTTGGACCAAAACTATACCTGTGTCGTGATTCCTGTTTCCTTCCGGTTTTCCCAGCATGCAGTACTGTCCAGGAAGTTTGTTGAGGTGATGACCAAATACAATGAGGCCCAGGTGGACTTCAGGGAGAGGAGTAAAGGAAGAATCCAGAGACAGCTGGAGATCAGTGAGTTAAAAGACACACGATGGCTACACTCTCCTTGGAAAAAGACAAATTAACCAGCGCTCTTTCACTCCTATCAAAGGACTTCTTCTATGATTTTGTAACGATTGTGTCTGTCCAGCTGGCAAGGCCACAACAGATGAGGAACTGGAGGAGATGTTGGAAAGTGGCAATGCTGCTGTGTTCACTGCAGGGGTGAGTGTGAGTGTGAGTGTGAGTGTGAGTGTGGAGTGTGGAGTGTGGAGTGTGGAGTGTGGAGTGTGGAGTGTGGAGTGTGGAGTGTGGAGTGTGGAGTGTGGAGTGTGGAGTGTGGAGTGTGGAGTGTGGAGTGTGGAGTGTGGAGTGTGGAGTGTGGAGTGTGGAGTGTGGAGTGTGGAGTGTGGAGTGTGGAGTGTGGAGTGTGGAGTGTGAAGTGTGAAGTGTGAAGTGCGAGCGTGTTGGTGTGCGGTGCGTTCACTAGCTCTCTCCCCTCTCTAGATAGTGGACTCCAGTATCTCCAAGCAGGCTCTGAGCGAGATCGAGGCGCGACACAAAGACATCGTTCGTCTGGAGAGCAGCATCAAGGAGCTCCATGACATGTTCGTCGACATCGCCATGCTGGTGGAGAACCAGGTACGCTCCCGTTTACTCCGTCCCGCCCTCTCTCCGTCTCTCTGTTCATCCCCCCTTCATTTCAATCGAAGGCCTTCATCTTAACCCTGCTGTGTTTGACTTTCGGTCCTGTGTTCTTCCCTCTCTTTTTGCCTTCATCGTATTTCTTGCCTTCTGTTTGTCTCTCGCGCTTCGTCTTTGTTTTTCCAGTTCCGAATCCTTTTTTCAAATCTCCTTCCCCCTTTTTCCCCCTTTCCTGGATTGTGAGCAAAGACATTGTTCTGTTTTTCCTGTCCTCATCTACATCCTTCTCAGCCCACACTTATTCCACAAGGAAGTCCACTTGAGTGTATTCTGAAAGAGCTCCATACGTGAATCCCAGTTTCTGAATCAGTGCACACATTATTGATTTCAAGTCACCACAGATGATGTATAATCTGTAACACCTGTTCCGTATTGGTTATTTAATGCTTTCTGAGGGAAACCTTGTTAGAGGTAAGGAACTTTCTGTTCAAAACATCCTTTCATTGCTCTGTTGCCTGTATTTTTCTCTTCTTTGAAACATTCTGTGAGCTGTGATACCATGTGTCCAAAGTCTCTTGACTGGATTTCTTCTTCTCACTGCGTGTTTCTTTGTGTGTTTTTGTGTTAAGGGTGACATAGTGAACAATATAGAGGTGAATGTCTCTAAAGCAGTGGACCACATAGCAGTAGCCAAGACTGAGACCAAAAAAGCTGTCAGGTACCAGACTAAAGCCCGCAAGGTACTGTACCCCGCCCCCCCCCCCGACCTCCCAGGCTTTGTGCTGCCACCTCAGTCTCCATGTTGCGCTGCTCCTGTCTGCATTGTTCCTTTGAGCTTCTCTGAACTTTGTGTCCCTGTGTCCTTCGGCAATTATTTTCACAACTATCAAAACCACACACAGTAGAGAGGATACACGTGCGCACACACACACACACACACACACACTCACACCCACACACCTACGTGCTAATGCTGTGACACAATCACGCAGGCATGTTCTGCTTTTCTTTCGCATCCCTCTCTCTTTCGCCCTGCTTCTTCTTCTTTTCTCTCTGCCTCTTCCTCTATTTCACCTCGCCCCCACGTCCCGCCTCTGTCAGGGTGGAATGATTGAGAGGATTGAGAGCAATATGGACCAATCAGTGGGCTTTGTAGAGCGGGCCGTAGCCGACACCAAGAAAGCCGCCAAGTTCCAGCAGGAAGCCCGCCGCGTGAGTGACTAGCGGTGTCGAGACCCTGTGGATGTCACCCAGCCTCCAGACCCTCTCCTTCAGCCCAACTCGGACCTCTACCCCAGACCCTCTCCTTCAGCCCAACTCGGACCTCTACCCCCAGACCCTCTCCTTCAGCCCAACTCGGACCTCTACCCCCAGACCCTCTCCTTCAGCCCAACTCGGACCTCTACCCCCAGACCCTCTCCTACCTCCAGACCCTCTCCTACCCCCAGACCCTCTCCTTCACCCGACTCTGATCTCTACCTTCAGATTCCTAGTCTTGATCGTCTCCTTTAACCAAGTATCCAAATCCACCCCAGAACCTTTTGTCCAATGTGGTGCTAAATCTTCCCTTACAAGTAGTCCACACACACACACACACACACACACACACTCACTCTTTGATTCTCTCATTACTTTCTGCTCTCTTGGCTAAATTGGCTTATGCTTATTTCTGCTGTTATTGATGTTCTGCCATGTCTTGATTTAATTATTTTTATGCATTGAAAATATGCATTTGAGTTGAGTGTATGTGTTTTTATACTAATTTCGCTCGAGTGATTTCTAAGGGGAAACCCCTTGTTTGTTATAGATTGTTTTCTGTGTTCTACTAGTCAGACTATTAGGCATATCCTTGTTCCGCCCAAAGGCAATTGTTTTTTGGTTCCTCATAGCAGGTTAGATCCACACCTTCAAGCATTGTTGGGTCATGTCGGTTCATTTCCCTGTTATTGTCCCAGTACACGTTCCCTTCGGAGAATGCGGGGCCCTGATAGTATGCACATGACTGTCCCCTACAGAAAGTGGTGATAATAGTGGTGATTGTGCTGGTGGTGCTGGCCATAGTGGCCCTGATTGTGGGCTTGTCTGTGGGCTTGAAGACAGGATGAGGGCTTTTTGAGTGCCAGTCAATTGAAGGGTGAGTAAGATGCCTGGCCCCACGGCAAAGGGTGTGGGTGTGAAGGGAGCTTTGCGTTTTCTTTGCACTAGTCTACCTGTGTGTGTGTGTGTGTGTGTGTGTGTGTGTGTGTGTGTTCTCTCGACCTACTGTTGGCTCACGCTGGGTGTGTGTGTGTGTGTGTGTGTGTGTGTGTGTGTGTGTGTCTTCTCTCGACCTGCTGTTGGCTCACTCTGGGTGTGTTTGTTGACAGTGCTTTGCGAGGACTTGGGTACCTGGGTGTGTTTTTTATTATTATTCAATTCTTTCTCCGCCTGGTGATTGGCTCTGGTGACCTATGAACTGTCCTAATAGCAGTGGTTATATGAGCTTAGTGTTCTTAGTTGGTTCTGGGTACTCGCTTGGTTGTCATGCATGCGTTTTAGGCAAAGTGTGTTTGTGTGGGTGGGTGTGTGTTGTTGTTTGTGTGGGTGTGTCTTTTGACATTTGCGAATGTGTCGTCATTATCATCATGTTAACCATCTCAACTGTTTGTTGTCGCTCAAACTCCATTCCTTCTTGTATTTCTTTCTACTCTATCTCTTTACTTGTTCCCTTTTGTAGAAGATGATCATTGTGGGCGTCTGCTGTGCTGTTGTCGTTGTCATCATCCTCATCATCATTATAACACAGGTGGTTTAGCTGGACCTTCCTTCTCCTCATCTTCATCACTTCTTTAGCTCCACCACCACTGATTGGTGAAAGAGACTCAACCAATCACTCCCCGCACCCGTCCTTGGAACCTTCTTGCCATGAAAGAACTGAACGATAGAAATCGATCCAGTCCTGATCAAGAGAGTTGGTGCCAGTGGAACTTTTGGCCAATTAACTGAAAGTCTGTTCCTGTTCAAAGGTTTGACTCCCTGGAGTTGCAAAAAGTGTAAGGAAGTTCCTCTAAATCCAAAGAACATTTATTGAGGAAATCACTCAGGGGCTCAAAGCGAAAACATCATACACATTAAAAAGGGAATTGACGGTAAACAAAGATTCACTCATGCCCACAGCCTTTGTGTTTGCACAATTTTATTGAAATCATCTGAGTTAGGTTAGATGAATGTATTTAATGTTGTAAGTTATTTAATAAATCAGCACTGATTCTGTCCATCAGTACTGACTGTCTTTTCCATTTTACATAAGCCAAACACCAAGTGCCCTACTGCCTAGCCATGACTCTTGACACATATATGTCAAGATTAGCTGGAGACCCACAAGCCTCAGAACATTGTTTTAGAATGGTGTACATGCACAGTATTGTGTGGAGCAGGTGGCATAGAGAGCGATGTGAGTGGACCCTATGTTTTTACTTTCAAAATGTCTGGTAATTTTTCAGTGTTCTTTAACGCTCTTTCAAACTACTGCAGAGGAATGAAGGGTTGTTATTAATCACCTATGATTCTGTACTTGAGAAGAAAATCAGCCCTCTTGGCTACTACTGTAATGTAATTCGAGAAAATAGTCTCATCATATCACAGAAGCAAACAATGGCTTTTAGTTCTGAGTGTTTAAGGAGGTTCTCAGTTTAAAGTCATTAGATTAGCCGTCTTCCATTCTCTCATCTGTTCAACATGTCCAATCAGATCTCCCCCATCACCCTCACTTTTCATTATGCTTCAATAAGGCTCCGAAACAGGGACATTGCCGCAAGTAACTTTTGTACTGTATGTTTTTAAAACTTGTTTTACCGGTGATCTTATATATTATGTTAAAGATTTTATTGAAAGAATAAAATGGTATGTTTTTTTAACGACTGGATAGCAAGTTATTTTTATATCTGAATGGTCTTCAGGTGTGCCATGCAGTAGAAACGGCTGTCGTTTTGAATATGGAATTTGAGTCTGAGTTTCTTTTAGGCTTCAAAATATATATACTATACTATTCTATTTGTTATAGGATCAACAACTTCTTAAAACATAATTTACATTGTGAGTGAGTGAGTGAGTGAGTGAGTGAGTGAGCACCACAAGCTGTGCTGAACTGAGCAGAGAATGGTATAATGTCGTAAATGCCAAAAGGAGGTAAGGCTCTTTCTTTCAAGCTCTCTACACACAAAAAAACACAACCCAACACACACAACTCTTCTCCATGTGTTTGGTTCCGTTCCTGCTTTTCCTGAAGAATGTTATTTGTGAAAGTATACTTTGATTGACCAAATAATGTTATCCCTGACAACCGTATCTCTCACTTATCTTCTTAAATCCATAGAAAAAGATGATGATCATGTTGTGCTGTACCATTGTTGGAATTGTTGGGTTCTCCTATCTGTACAGCTTCTTCTCATAAAAAGCGGTGAGGTGCTTCAAAAGTGTTTGTTCTTCTTCGGTTTCCACACGGAATTCAACCTGTTATTAAACCAGCATTGCCAAATCAATGCACTTCTTAAAATGAATAACGTTTTTTACTCCTTATTTCTTTCCTCTAGAAAAATGGACCTCTATGGAACAGAAAATACCTGCCATACCTGATGTTTGCCTCTTATTTTCCTTCATTTAATTCTATATCTAAAATAAATTTTAAAAAATGACCTTGCCAATCTCTTTTCCCTACCTTCTTTCTATCATCTAGCTATATCTGTAAAAGTTATTGGGGTAGGATTTGCAGGAAAGCTATTTATGACTTAAGTCTTATGATTTAGCTCACAAAACAATTCATTCTTAATTTTTAGGTTAGACATTACAAGTAGGCTTAAGATTTTATCAACATTTAAATTACATATTTGGACTAATTTATATGACTTAATTGTGACCTTAACGATGGCGTCAACTGATGGATACTTGCATCGACCACTTGACCGAATTATCCTTATTGTACTGTATTGTGGATATGTAAGGGTGACATTTGTAATATGTGTTTTATTTTTTATTGTATTTGTAGTTATTTAATTTTGCGTCCATTGTATGTCATAGCTTCTATCATCAACACTATCTACTTACCCGGGCATTGGACAATTGTTTCGTGCATCGTTATGTGTGGTTGTATTTAAAGAGACGTTGTAACATGAATGGTTTGTCTGTCTGTTCTGTTCCAGAAATGGACATTTGGTCTTTGTAATTGCTTTGGTTTTCATTCATTCAGTGGTTGTGTCAACCAAGTAAAGCCTGTTATGTAATAAAAGAATTTATGTGCGTGATGTTTGTAAGGTATTCTTGTATTCGTCTTTAACACACAGATGATGTATTTTAAAATCATGCTTTGTTTAAATTGTATTTGTCATAAAGTGGTCTGAAGCAACACACTTATCCTGCATGTTCACAGCTGTAAATATAACACAAGTGTGATGATAGACTACATGCTTGACCTTTTTTAAACACCATTGGATATCAAATGGACGTTTTACCTTCTATGCTACCTTTGGATAGTTATTCTAATCGACAGTACGAAGGGCGCAGTTAAAGCATGAAAATAGTCGATATATGACACATTTGTATGCTGGGTTAGACGGATCTGTACCACATAAAGATTGAAATCGTGACCAGCCAACTGCGAGTGCTGATGAGATAAAATCCCGATGCTATCTTATCTTAATACGGGCAATACTACATCCAATCGCTAGAGCTCTCTCGCCATCGAAGTCAATAGGGGGCGGGCCGTACGCGTCAGGGCTGAGGTTGTGTGTTTTCTGGACTGCTGAAAATGGCGTCTCGAAGCATATCGTCTTAACTTTATCGGATAAAAACAAGGATAACTTACATCTTACCTGGATTTTGATAGGATGGGCATTCACCTTACCTAACAAGAGGTACTAACAACTGCTATACACTGCCGTTTTTAATGCCACTGCTGCCCAAGGACTTCATTGAGTGGTACTGCTACGCTGAAAGTGTAAAACTACCGATTAAAATGATTTGCTAGGTAGCTTGACAAATGCTAGCCTAGAGCTTGTGAGGGCGCAGACGTTAGCTGGCTAACATCAGCCACCAAACGTCGGCTATAAAGATAGCTAACGTTGCTAGATTAATGTTTTGGAAGGTTTAGTAGAAATTATGTTTTATACCCGATGTAAATGTTAATACTTCACAAATAGCTAAACAGTCTTGTGAAACGATAGCTTGTGTTTGCTAGCTTGCTAACAACAATGGTCTTGGGCTAGCAAACATAATTTCATAGGTGACCGTTCGTTAGCACGCTAAGTTAGCTAGGCTTTACCATTGCTGATAAAAAGCGAAGGCACCGTTAGCTTTCAAGCTAACCTTAGGTTTTAGCCTACTTTTACATAACGAGCTAGCTTTAGCCAATGCATTAGCCAAATGTCGTTGCCTTTACCATTGTGTGCAATTGAAACGGGTATTTGTTGTATATTTGTTTAAAGTATCGTGTTACAGAACACTTCACGCTAGCCACACAGTGGAAGTAACGCTATCCTTTTAAAATACTGAACAATTCACAATGAATGTTTTCTTACACCGCATCAATCATGCCGGCCTATGTTTATTTGGTTAACTGTCAAAACAAAGGGGAGATTGAGCTATGGCTTGGACGTCATACATAGCCATTCAACTCTTCTTACTTTGTTTCTCCAGTAATTGCAATGGAGGATCCGCACACACGTTACAGTAAACGCTTGGTAAGTAGCCACAGTTCAATGTTTAGATAATTAATGTCAGTTAAAATAACACGTACACAGTTGCCATTAGTAGTGCGGATTTGCTTGAAAGTTTGGCTACTGTTATCTACGGATCCTGTTTTGGAACAGCGATCAGCTGGCAGGGCGTTCATGAACTTTGATGTGATTGGGTTCAAGTGCAAGTTCTCCATTTAAGACACGGATTTGTTTTTTAAATTAATTTTTCTAGCTTCCTAAAAACGTTTTCAACCGATTTACCTTTATATCATTCGAAAGCATATTAACCTGTAATTAATGATTAAATGTAATTAAATGGTGTTTAAAAGTAACATTTTGTGGACATTTATTTTGGTAAATTGTATTTGTAATTCATGCATATGTATGCAAATTGCCATTTGCAGCTTAATGTTACATATTCTTTATTGGCAGTTATTGTTCTACTGTATAGATTTAACATAATGCAAAAATGATTGCTTTGTGCACTCTTTGTCATATAGGTTTTATGGATCTCGTAGTTTCCATTGTATGGAACCATACTGGTTGAAGTGGAGATAATCACTAAACACTGCTGGCCATAGTTTTGCAGAAGCAATGGGGGTGGGGGGTTATGCTTTATCCATCTGTCTAACCACGCTTGAGCATGGGGTGAATAAGAGGAAAGGTGGGGGCGGTTTCAGTGCAAGATTAACCCCTGCTATTGTGATGTAGAATTGTATATTGCTTGCCTACATGAACTGTTTAGAAACTGAGTCAATGAACAATGAGTGAGTTTATTTTTATCCACAATAATTAACACTTGTATTGAGTTATAAGGGTTGCCCCTTCCCCTGTTAGGTAACTAATCATTTTCTACAATCTGTATGGAAGTCTTTATTATAATTTGAATTCCTGCCTGGCCTATTGTTAATCCGTAGCCACATCAGACACTATGCTGGAGGCAGCCTTAAAATAGCAAATGTTTTAAAAGCTGTTTGACAGTTTGGTTGATTTAAAAAAAAATTCCCCTTGAATACAACTGTTGTAAGTGTAGACAAAATCTGGTCAAAATTATAAATGCATCAATAGTTCAGATAAATCGACCAAATTTGAATTTGAAACTGACATTGTTTTCTGAATTTCTGTGTCCCTAGCGTACTGGTACACGTCGGCGTTACCAAGACGATGGCATCTCGGATGATGAGATTGAGGGGAAGCGGACCTTTAACCTGGAGGAGAAGCTGCAAAGCCAGAGGTTTAACTCCAACCTGGTCAAACACATGGAGGGCAAAGGTCAGAGGTCAAGCATCTAAAACCAGCGCTGGGCGATATATTTATTATCATAAAATAAATTAGGCCTGGCGTTGCAATTCCAGTCTCATGATGCATGTGCCACACATGATAAAAGAAAAATTGATGACACCAAAATGAATCGGATCATTTGCCCGATCTGTTTGAAAAACACAGGCCTACAACTATGGCTACCCCAGGAAGAATATAAGTGCACAGTTGAAGGGTGTAGATAGATCCAGAAACTAGTTGTCAGTGCCCTCTGCTTTAGGCAGGTATTTTAATGATTTTGTCAATGCTGACTAAAATTTGTGAGCCACGGTTCTCACTCTGTTCCTGAACCAAATGCTTGTGGTATAAAGTTTTAAAATGAAGCCTCAAAACCCTATTTAGACGTTTGAACCTGGCCATCAATTTTGTTGCAATGGTTTTGGGCTTTCAATACCATAAACTTCTTGAACTTTTTGCATTATTTATCTTTCTACCACCATACCGAAGTTTCTTTCAAGGATAGCCTAAAAGATATGATATAAAAGGTACATTTTATACATTTAAAAATAATACATATATGGCTACCATCTTGATTATTGGTGTTTGTGAACAGCTATGATTGGAGATATACACTTAGATTAATTGGTACAGGTACATACTTTTACTTTGATCATATATTCAATTTTACCTTTGAATTATGTTTGGTCAAAAATAATTTTCAAACACAAACAAGAAAAAAACATCCAGTACAACAATTGGGCCATTGCTCAGGCCATATTACCCAGCCCTATCTGAAGCCCACACCTTTTGGTGTCCACTTGATTTAATATCTCTGCTACATTTTCTTTTCCTGTTTTCTTTTACAGACTTCACATTTGAGTACATTCAAAGGGAAGGGATCAGGGACCCCCTTGTGTTTGAAAAATCTGATGGTCTGGGCTTGGAGTAAGTCCTTGACTCTGTAGTTATTCATCCTGTTGGTTTTTATCTGTGTTGGATCATTGTTGTTTACTCTTACCTCTTATTTGTCAATAAATTATATTGATTAACTGTCCTCCGTCTTAGAATGCCAGACCCTGATTTCAGTGTGAGCGACGTGAAGTTGTTTGTAGGTAAGTCCATGTAACGCTCACCGTCTTGCATACTTACTAATAATCTTCTTAGTCGTTATGCCATTCTAACATTATTATTATTATTATTATTATTATTATTATTATGATTTATTTATGCAGGGTAACCGACTGAGACTATGTCTCCTTAGTACCCTGTTAAAGCAGAATACATAACTCACAACAACTAAACAATCATGAATAAAATCAAATAAATACAAATAAACAAAAAAATAATCTTTGGCTTTGTCCAGAGTCATTGAGATGTCATGAGGTCTGACATTCACCTCAGTGCCCCCCCCCCCCTGCCTGTAGTATGTTAAAGAGACTATCAATGATCCTGCTGTTAATGGGCTTCCCTTACCTCTCCGGCCCTTGCATTCTCCTCAACAGGCAGTCGGCGAATGGTTGATGTCATGGATGTGACCACCCAGAAGGGAATCGAGATGTCCATGGCCCAATGGCGGCGCTACTACGAGACCCCGCCCTCGGAGCGTGAGAAGCTGTACAACGTCATCAGCCTGGAGTTTAGCCACACCAAACTGGAGAACCTGGTGAAACGGCCAGCTTCGGTAAAACACACACGCGCACACACACACACACACACACACACTTTAATTTTTAAGACTGCACAGAACCACACTGTCCATAGCTCACCATTGCAAGGTGAATGTCCTGCCCCAACGTTGCTGGATGTTATATCTGGTTACGTTCCAGAGGTTGATATTCCCTGGGTTACGTTCCAGAGGTTGATATTCCCTGGGTTACGTTCCAGAGGTTGATATTCCCTGGGTTACGTTCCAGAGGTTGATATTCCCTGGTTTAATAATAATAATAATTCATTTAATTTATATAGCGCTTTTCAGACACCCAAAGCACTTTACAATTGAGGACATAGAGGAACAGGTACATAGAACAAACACATATGAAATAAACTAAGACAGACATCGACAAATGATAACATAGATGACATAGGAAAAGGAAAACTGTTGTGAGTTAGGAATAGACGTATGACAGAGTAGGAATGAGTATGAGTATGAGTATGAGTGTGAAGGGGGGGGGGGTGTATTGATGTAGTTGTATGCCAGGGTGAGGAGGTGGGTTTTGAGACAGGACTTGAATGTGTTAATGGTGTCCGCGTCTCTGACTGACGGGGGGAGTGAGTTCCAGAGCCTTGGTGCCACTCTGGAGAATGCTCTGTTCCCAAGGCTCTGGAGGTTTGACTGTGGGACGATGAGTTGGCCGGCTGTAGGTGATCTCAGAGACCTCGTTGGTTGGTCTGGGATGAGTAGATCAGTCAGGTAGGCGGGGGCCAGGTTATAAAGGGCGTTGAAAGTCAGGAGGAAGATTTTGGAGTCGGTGCGTTGCTTTATAGGTAGCCAGTGCAGATCACGGAGGACGGGGGGGGGGGGGGGGGGGGTTGGGATTCCAGGACTTGGTGTTGGTGAGGAGTCTTGCTGCGGAATTCTGAACCATCTGGAGTTTATGGAGTGAGTGAGAGCCAATACCAGGGGGGAGTGAGTTGCAACAGTCAAGTCGACTAGAGATGGAGTGAATAAGGGTTTCAGCGGCGGTTTCTGTTCCAGTGGTTGATGATGTTCCCATGGTTACCTTCCAGTGGTTGATGCTGTTCTCTGGGTTACCTTCCAGAAGTTGATGTCCCCTGTTTCTTGGTTTCCCGCTCTAGGTGGACCTGATCGACTGGGTGGACAACATGTGGCCACGTCACCTGAAAGAACGGCAGAGAGACTCCACCAACGCCATCATAGACATGCATTACCCCAAAGTACAGAAGTGAGTCTTTCCTTATGCCGTGACACCACACACCTGCCTACCGCTCTGCCCTGTAGCCTGTAGAAGTACGGGCGGGCTAACCTCTGCCCTGTA
>CM030186.1:15613921-15660121 GCA_017639675.1 Aplochiton taeniatus
GGTGCGGCTCAGGGGCGGCGGCGCTGGGCGAGGGATGAGGAGTGGACGAAGCCACAGAGACATGGAGGAGAGCGAGGACGACAGCTCCAGCAGCTCCAGCAGCGGCGGCGGCGGCAGCAGCAGCAGCAGCAGCGACGACCAGGAGGAGGAAGGCGAGAGGAGGGAGAGTGGCCCCAAGAGAGGGATCCTGGACAAAGAAAACCGGCCGCAGAAGCAAGGTGGCAGGTCAGCCAAAGAAAAGGTGGAAGAGGAGGAAGAGGCCATCGGAGAGGCCAATCTGAACGGAGCGGAGGAGGAAGAGGGGGGGGTGGAGATGGAGGAGAGCAAAGCAAGTCAGGCCTATCCGGTGTCCGACGTCACCGTCACGCTGCAGAGGCTGTCGAAGACGCAACGAGACCCAGCGGCCATCGTTCCCAAACTCGAGGCCGCCATTGCTCCCCGCTCAGGTCCCAACCCCCAGTCCCTGAAGAGGCCTCCCATCAGGATTCCCAGCGCCGCCCCGGACCGGAACTCGGCGCGCCCCGACAGGTACAAGCTGACCAGGGGCAACCACGCGCACAGCAGGGGGTCCCAAGGGGAGCGGGCCGAAGCCCCGCGGAGAACCAAGCCCGACAGGCCGGAGAAAATAAACAACGGCACCTCTTCGTCGGCCTCCCGGGTTCCGCCGCTCCGCATCCCGCTCTCGGCGCTCCAGGAAGGGGGGAGCGCGGAGCGGGAGAAGGAGGTGGAGAACGGAGGGAGTGAGCCGGGCTGTGAGAGGGAGGTGTGGGTGTCTGTCTTCCGCTACCTGACGCGAGCTGAGCTCTGCGTCTGCATGGCCGTCTGCAAGAACTGGTACAAATGGTAAGAAGGACAACTCCTTCGGTTTTAGATGCATGCGGGATTTTCGAAGCACGCAAGTTATAGTGTGGATGTAGTCATTTGCCATGAAGTCTCAGTGTGTGTGTGTGTGTGTGTGTGTGTGTGTGTGTGTGTGTGTGTGTGTGTGTGTGTGTGTGTGTGTATCTCCTGTAGGAGCCTGGACAAGCGCCTATGGACGCGCATCAACCTGGGAACCATGCGCACCATCACACCTCAAGCCTTGTCAGGCATCATCAAACGACAGCCCATGACTCTGGACCTCTCCTGGACCAACATCTCCAAGAAGCAGCTCAGCTGGCTCATCAACCGCCTCCCAGGTAGACAGACATGAGTTTCTCACACACACACACACACACACACACCATCCCTCTGTATGCATTCAAACTTTTGAATAAAACACCATCCTGTTGTGCTTTAGGGCTGAAGGACCTGACGTTGGCCAGGTGCCCCTGGTCCTCCATTTCGGCTCTTAGTTCTCCCAGTTGCCCACTGCTGCGCGCACTGGACCTAGGGTGGGCCAACGGGGTCAAAGACGGCCAAATCAGGGACCTGCTTAACCCCCCAGGTAAGCCTTTGGTCAAAGACTGGGGATGGCAGACGGACCTAGAGGAAAAATAATTTCCCCCTCAGTTTTCTCCTCCAATCTGGCTCTCGGTCTTCCCTTACCTTTCCGCTTCTGTTCTTGTATCACGTACGTCTCTACCATACCTTCATGCAGGCTGTGACAACCGCAGCCAGCTTAGAAACATGCAGTACTTCCGTTTGTCGGGCCTGGAGATCAGCGACTCCACCATCCGGCTGGTGATCCGACACATGCCCCAGCTCACTCGGCTGGACCTGTCCCACTGCAACGCGCTGACCGACCAGTCCATCAACCTGCTCACCGCCGTGGGCTCCTCCACGCGCAACACGCTCACCGAACTCAACCTGGGAGGTGAGACCTGACGCCCCCTGCGTTTCTGTAGCCCGTGTTATTGACTGAAGGGGCAGCAGAGGAAAAACGACGTACAGTTTTTCCACGGCTCTCCGCTGCAAATTGGCCATAAGCAGTCAACACATCCTACCACAGTGCGTGTCCTATATTGCTAGAGCGAGCCCTGTTTTAAGGCTGTCCCGTGTCTCTGCTCTTCTCCCAGGCTGCAGTAAACTGACGGACAACTGCCTCAAATTCCTCCGCCGGCTCTCCTGCCTGTCCAGACTCAACCTGCGAGCCTGCAAGGGCGTGTCACGCAAAGCATGCGAGGCCTTCATCTCGGAGCTGTCTGTCAACACGCTTTACTGCCTATCGGAGGACAAGCTGATCCAGAGGATATCCTAGAGCCCGCCTCTTCTAGCCGCAGAGGAGCTTACCGGGCGAAGAGGGGTGGCAGGGACGGTCTCTGTTTGACAGAGGGAGAAAAAAACTGACGAAGGGAAGGCAGGCTTAAAAGCTCCTTTTACTCTCTAAAGTGAGAACTGGCGTAAACAAGGACAGGTATACACTTAGTGGTGTCAAAGGACATCGAGGTGGGAGCAGGGTTTCTGTCAACGTTGTATAGATTTCCTCTTTTCTTTTTCCGAGGAGTTTGGGGTTTGAGAATCTACACTGCGTGATAATGTTAAGGGGCAGTTGTTCAATGGGTACTGGGAGATGGTCTTCAAAAGATTACTGAACTTTGTAAGAGGATCCTGGGGGTTTTCCATGTGTGTTGTGACAGATCCTTAATGGCTGCACAAGGTGTGGGCAACCCCCCTTTTGGTTCAATCCGTTGGTCTCTTTTCTTAGTTCTCCTCCCATTCAAAAAAAACATTGGTGGGGTTGGCCATGATAACCGAGTTAAGACCCCCAGACAAAAAGGTTTGTTGCTGGCTAATCCACCCTGAGAGGGAAGGGTGCCATGGGGGAAGGTTCAGGGATGGTGTGAGAGGGCAATCGACAAATTGATGAGGCCATACCCTAAGACTGAGGGGGCTGTGGGGTTTAAAGGTATGGCGTGTTCTCAGAATTCAGGTGCTATTACTCCCAGACTCCTCCTGCTTTTGTTTTTTGTACAGAGATACATTTAGGGTTAAATGTAATAATCTAGTGAACTCCTCACACCTCTTTGATACACACATCTGTTTTTTTTCATGGATGAAAACTGCGAGTGCAGGTGTTACACTGAATTTATTTTTGTTTTTAAATTCAGTCTAGAAAAGTATGGTTTTTCTTGCTACTCAGTTCTCTGTACATCAGTCTAGTGCTTCTCTATTTCTTTGTCGGTCCCTCTCCCTGCCATATCCTTAACAAGAATATAAATCTATATAAATATATACTTTTGTGTAAATGTGTTTCCCTCTTTTAGAACATGACCATAAAAATCCTTTAGCATTATAATTATTTTCAGAAGCTTTCCCCCCTACCGTTCTCTTATGTTATTTTTCAAGAAAATAAAAAATGAAAGGGTGTACTGTGTCAGATGCTAATTATTACTGGTGCTGGGGGGGTAGTTGAGTCTGCCAAGAACATTGTAATTGCCAGCTTGTTAATTGGATTGGCTTTATATGGAATTGGCTACACCGCTGGTCTTTGGAATTTGGTTATTACACAGCCTTTATTATGTCCTACTGCGATTTTGTCTTGTGTTTTCAGTGGTTGGCACAGTGAGGATCATGCTACTGTTTTTGATACCCACCCTCTCGCCTACTTCCATGGAGATATTCTTACTCCAAAGCTGAGCCATGGCAAACGTTTCATTTGTTGTTTAGTGGCCATAACCTGGATATAAAGCCACATGTTAAATGACGTGGGAAATAAATAAATTACAATGTACATTGCTCATACAACCTGCAGCATTGTATTGAGCCAGTTTCATTTGTTGTAGTTCACGAACAATATCGTGATGTTTTCTGTCGGAGTTAGTATAATCGTAGTTCATATCGGATGCAGGTTATTGTGATCTTAAATATCGAATGCATTTCTACTCTTTAGTGACCTGGATGTAAACCTTTATTAAGGCCGTGCCTCCGGACCTTCCGTGTTTACGAGGCTGGTAATGCAAATAATAGTTAAAGTTAGCGTACAGATGGAATAATCTTTTTTTTTAAAGCACATCCATCTTTTGCAACGATGGGCATGGATGTCCGTGTATTGGTCGTTAGCTAATGTAGCATTACAAGCATATGGCCAGCAGTACGTGTTTGCTAGCTATTGTTAGCTGGTTGTTTTAGGATGTAACAATGTTGTTAGCCGGCTAAAGCTGCCCTGCTAATAGATGCTGCCTGTACTGGCACTGCGTTGAGTCGAGCAATGTTATTCTAATGGCTAGCTAAATCCCCATCATTGTTGCTTCAATGTTCTGCAAGCTATTTAGCCCACCAGTTAACGTTAGCTAGCAGATGATACTTTCCTGAAACTAGTTAAGGCTCACCATCTTGTTTATATTCCAACACTATCTAACGTTGGTGTTGATTTATTCAAGTGCAAGCGCAAGCTAGCCTACCAATATCGTATTGCTGAGTCGTGCCTACTTTGCAGTAAGGGAACATAGCCAAGAAGTTTCCCCAGACAGAGCTAACGTGTCGTCTATCCTAAAAAAAATTAACTAGGAGGCTATTGCTAAGAGATTGTTAGCTAGAATCTATAAACAATGGCTCAAGAGGCGTATCCCTTGCATTTTCTGGTTTGGAACAATCAGTATCTGGAACTTGACCTAGAATTACAGAAGAAGCAGGTAAATTAATCACTGTTCTTTCATTGTTCTGTATGGTCTTGCCTTTGACACAATTTCAGTAATGTCAGGTTTGTCGGTTGGCTGGTTGCCATGTTTTTGCTCCCCAGCTACTTAGACATGGACGGTAAATTCACCCATCGTCTTTTTGCAGGAGGATCTGGGACGCCTGGATCCGCGAGGACGCACCCCGCTGGAACTTGCTGTGTGTCTTGGACATCTGGAGGCAACTCGTGTTCTGCTCAGGCACTCCGCAGACCCAACACACTGCAATGCACAGAGCTGGACAAGTAAGGGTTCGCTCTATTAAGGAAAGCTCTATGAATATGTTCATTAAGTTAAATTGGCTTTTCTTATTTTTGTAAAAACGTTCAGTTTTGCAGGAGGCTGTGAGTACTGGGGACCCAGAACTGGTTCAGTTAGTGCTTCAGTACAGGGATTTTAAACGTGCCACTGAGAGACTGGCAGGAATTCCAGAACTACTCAGCAAGCTCCGACAGGTAAGATTTCACTGGAAGCATTTGACATCGCTACGGTTTTATGCAGTATCTATTCCAACAATTATTAATCCCAGAATAAAACAAAATGTCTTTATGACATTTTCCAGGCACGGGACTTCTATGTGGAGATGAAGTGGGAGTTCACCAGTTGGGGTGAGTGGCTGGTTTCTGGGTACAGATCGGCAGGCATTCACAGACAGATGTTTATTTGAGAACTAAACAGATGGACAGCTCCCTCTGGAGCGGCTGTCAATCAAAGAAAGGTCCGTGTCCATAGAGGGCGCAGCTGAGCATGTGGTTCCAGAGAAGCTGATCGCCCGAAGGGCCTGCTGTCACATCACTACAACGGCCTTTGATGTTTTGACCTCCCCTGTGCCCCCCAGTTCCCCTGGTCTCTAAGGTGTGTCCCAGTGACGTGTACCGCGTGTGGAAAAGTGGGTCGTGTCTGAGGGTGGACACCACCCTCTTGGGCTTCGAACACATGACTTGGCTCAAGGGCAGACGAAGCTACATTTTCAAGGGAGAAGGTATGTCGGGTTGGGGAGTGTGTTTCAGGGTTTGGGTTTAGGGACTGGTAAGACAACGGACTATGCAGATGTGCCTTAAGCTAAATCCCTGCGTTATCTGCCGTGTTCTGACAGCCTCCCTGCCAAAGTTCCTTATTTAAACAGTAGATTTGTAATTATGTCGTGCTCCCATAGGTCTGTCTGGTCCACTGAGATTTTTACAATAAGTGACTCCTTGCTGTGTGTGTGTTTCGGAGCGAGAGAGATAAGGCGAACGAATGAAAGCGCGCGTGTGTGTGTGTGTGTGTGTGTGTGTGTGTGTGTGTGTGTGTGTGTGTGTGTGTGTGTGTGTGTGTGTGTGTGTGTGTGTGTGTGTGTGTGTGTGTGTGTGTGTGTGTGTGTGTGTGTGTGTGTGCGTGCGTGCGTGCGTGTGCGATTGAGAGTGCTCCTAGAGAGAAACATGTATGTCTCCTCTGCGTGGTTCTAATAATTGGATTTATGTGTCGCGATGGTGTAAACCACCCTGTGCGTTTGTGTCACTCCAGAGAGCGGCGCCATGGTGATGGAGGTGGACCACGAGAAGCAGGTGGTGTACACGGAGCCGCTGTCCCTGTCTCCCCGCGACGCCCCGTCCCTCCTGGCGGCCATGCTGCCCTCCCAGGAGAACACAGCCCAGAGGCTCACCTCCCCCATCGTCTCCACACACCTCAACACGCGCAACATCGCCTTCGAGAGGTAACGGCACCACACACACACCTCCAGACATCCTAGCCTAAGCCTCGCACACAGCTGTTTGGAGTTGCCACATAAACACACAGGTTAAAAACCCACTGTACAATATATTCTCTTTTGGGGTAAACACACACACACACACACACACACACACACACCACAAAACAATAAAAGCAACAAAATGATGCCGGCGATAAAGCACACTCCTACGTACAAAGCATATCCACAGACAAGTGAAGGCCCAGTGTTAGCCACAGTGGAGCTCCTCTGGGACAGTTCCCTTCCAGTCAATAGCCTTCGGTCTGTGTCGGGATCAAACAGTGGGTGCTCCAGCTACTTATGGGTTACCGTCACTGCCAGAAGTTATCTCAGGCCCTGGCCTTGTGTAAGGCATGTTTGTCATCGCTGTTTTCTTGTCCTCGGCCCAGTAGTTGCCACACAATCTTTTCCACGGTGAGTACTACAGTGGTAGTGAAACGGTAAACTTAGTCTAGCCTATATCTGCAAATCTCAAAGCAATAGGCAACAGCAACCCATTGCCTGAAGTCAAAGCCATAGCCGTAGTACTGGAGTTACTAGTTAGCCTCTCTACGGGGTAGTCAAAACTGCTGCCCCCCCACCCACGAACACAAGCACCATCATTCTCTTTGTGTCGTTTCTCTCTCCCCTAACTCCGTTTCGTTGTTTTACCCTCAGGAACAAGTCTGGTATCTGGGGCTGGCGCTCTGAGAAGAGTGAGGTAGTCAGTGGCTACGAAGCCAAGGTCAGTCCCTACTAATGATGAACCCTCCATAGGAGCCTCCAATAGTCGACAGCACTGAGCTTGGGGAGGCCTGGGGGTAAAGTGTGCTCTTGTGTGGGTGGATGTGATCTCAGGTTTACAGTGCCACCAACGTGGAGCTGGTTACCCGATCCAGAACCGAGCATCTGTCAGACCAGGACAAGTCCAGGAGCAAGGGTAAGTGTCTGGACACACACACACACACACAGCCTTAGACACAGACTCTTATGTTCTCAACCTAATCCACAGTATAATAAGCCTGTTGTCATCTCACTTAGGATCCAAGACTCCTCTACAGTCCTTCTTGGGAATAGCTGAACAACACACAGCTCCTAATGGGGTGAGAACTATATTACCTCACACACAGAAACACACACACACACACACTTTGTGTGCACTGTTGGGTGACTAGACCCTCTGACAGATTGAGTGGGGTCATAGACTTGACTAGCTTCTAAATTCTGTGCGTGCCTTCCAGAGCAATGTGTCCGAGTGTGCCAGCGCCCACAACCCCACTGACATTACAGCGGAGGAGTACTTTGACCCCGAGTTCAACCTGAATGGCCGAGACATTGGCCGGCCTTTGGAGCTTACCAGCAAGGTCCAGAGGTAGACTGTCTGTCGCTAAACCCAGCAGAAAATGAGCCCTGCACTACATCACCAAAGGGTTGGACTTGTTGATTTGAATATGCTTACTCATTTCTCACTCTACGTCCCTGCCTCTTTTTCTGTGTCTGTCCTCTCTCTCTCTCGCTCTCTCTCTCTCTCTCTCTCCCTCCCTCCTTCCTCTCCCTCCCTCCCTCTGTATGATTATTTTTCTCTCGTCGTCTTCTTCTTCTCTCTCTCTCTTTCCCTCTCTCTCGCTCTGTCTCTCTCTGACTCTCTTTCAATCCCCAGGTTTAAGGCCCATCTGTGGTTAAGCGAGGCCCACCCTCTCTCACTGGCAGAGCAGGTCACACCCATCATCGACCTCATGGCCATCTCCAACGCCCACTTTGCCAAACTGCGTGACTTCATCACCCTGCGCCTCCCGCCCGGCTTTCCTGTTAAGATAGGTGAGAGCGAGTGTATAGGCGCGTTTCGACCTAAAGTACCCGGGACTTTTAGTCCCAGGAACTATTTTTCAAGAAACTAAAAGGTTCCTTCAGCCCCTTGTTGTCTGCGTTTCCACCCCAGTATAAAGACCCGTGAGGATTATGCAAATGAGGTTTTTATCATTTTTTGGCGGCTGAAATGAAATGATCAGAGTCCTTGACCAATCAGAGATATTCGGCGTTGCAAGCCCCGCCCCCAAAGTTCCTTTACTTTTGAAAAGTACTACCTCCCGAGCAGGGACTTTCTGGGGGTGAAATAAGCTCCCCGGAACTAAATTTAGGCCCTGGTCCCTGCTGTCAAAACGCACTGAGTTCCTCCAAAGGTTCCTAGTTCCTGGGGAAAGTTCCTGCGGTCGAAAACGTGGCATATGTCTAACTCCAACCTCTCTATATTCTAGTAACTTTGTACCAACCAGACCGAGTTCAGTCCCTCCCCCTTGCCGAGGGCCAACCTCTCTTCACCTTCCCTCTCCTTCTTTCCTCAGAGATCCCTCTGTTCCACGTGCTGAATGCCAGGGTGACGTTCAGCAACCTGTGTGGCTGCGACGAGCCCGTCAGCTCTGTCACTCTGCACACGCCAGAGGCGTCCCCCGAAGGTAACCGCCCGCACACACACCCGTCATAAGGGATAGGCGGACAAAGGGAAAAGTCTTACCAAGTACATTTGGAAAAAGTACATACAGTGACATTTTCGATGTCTCTTTCTGGTTGTGTTCACTTGAGACTTGCAATGTATTTGTTATGTGTGCTCCCTCTACCGCTGGACCTCCAGGGCAGCCTCCTCATCCCTTCCATTGCGAGGTGGACCCGGCCGCGTTTGAGCCGCCGGCAGACTACGCCACTCTCGGCCCGGGCCGCAGCGAGCCAATGAGGGACGAGGATGACAACCTGCTGCAGTTCGCCATCCAGCAGAGTCTGTTGGACGCCGGCACAGAGAGCGACCAGGTCCGAATCCACCCGGCCCCGTGTCCTCTCTCAAGCCCCTTGCGTCGCATGGTTGTTTAGATGGCAAATGACGGCTGGCTTCACTTGCCGCCAACGTCTTGGTCTGACTCTTTTTGCATGGTGTCCAATCACCCCCTCTGTCTGTAGGTGACCATTTGGGAGGCTCTGACCAACAGTCGGCCAGTCTCTGGCCAATCGCCGCTGTTCGAGGACGACTCTCAGCTGGAAAGGTGAGGGCAGAGAGAACGTCCGATTGTCCCACAGACTCCAGTCTTGCACACATCTTTACAGGCGTGTTCCTCTGGTCTCTGTCTCATAGGGCAATCCAGGAGTCTTTGTCCATCACAATGGCTGGTGAGGAGGGTAGGAATCCCGCAGACCCTGCCCTGCCTTTGGCGGTCGCCCCGTTGGGCCCCGCCCCCAACTCCCCACCCTCTTACAGCTCATTGGGCGAGCCCCGGTCGGCTGGGTCCTTCGCCGTGGCGACCAACTTTGACGAGCAGCTACGCATGGCCATGGAGCTCTCATGTAGGGAGCAGGAGGAGATGGATAGGTGAGAAAAAAAATATAGTAATTCCTCAAATGGGAATATAGAGTTGAGTAAATAAATAGTTCTACAAGAAATAAAACATATTGTGGTGGATTATGTTGTTGGTCCTTTGTCAATTGAAATTCACTTTATTTTTTCCATTTACTCTGTTCTGTCTTCGGTCTCAGATCAAGGCAGGACGAAGAAGAGGAATTGGAGAGGATCCTTCAGCTGTCACTCACTGAGAAGTAACCATGGTGATGTTGGGAAAAGCATCTATATTGAGGAACGTGCATTTTAATTTATTCCTGTCATTATTTAGTTGTTTTTTTTTATCCTAAAATGTTAAATTATTATGGATATTTATTTTTATTTGCCTTTTTCTTACACAAAGTGTTGACAAAACCTCTGAGAGGGACATTATTGGATGAGAATAATTACGACGGGGTGTAAATAGAGTTAATTTCTCTGAGAAAGGAGAGATGCTATTGAAAACACCGCAGGAACGGAGAAGGTTACTGACGCAGAGCTTTGGTCTAACTTTTTTCATAACACCCTTTGTCTATTTGAGTGATTATGATCCTTCAACTGTTATGATACAAACTAATAATGACAATGATACAACATTAAATATAGATGATGAAATCTCACCATTGAAACATATAAGAAATGATTATACAGTTTGAGAGTTGTGTGTGACAATTAAATTAACTTGTTAAATGGTCCTGGGATATTCGTTGTGGTTTTTCAAACATGTGAATGCTTGTGTTTTTCACATGAAGATATGCTCCAAAACCAGGATTTGTATTATTGCTAATCTTTATTACATGAAGTTTCTGTCCTAAGAAGTTTGACTGTGGTGCGTGATTACAAAATTCAGATCACAGATTTATCGGGTTTTACCACAGGATATCAAAATCATAGCTATCAATCGTGATGATAGGAAGGAGACAAAGCCAGACTTTGGAAGGAAATGTTTAGTACATATAGAGACTCATGCCTTAATATTCATTCAATTCTTCACAGTATTGTATTTGCATGGTTAAGTGGAAATTCTCCAAGCGGTGTGTATGTGTAAATATAGCGTAGAGAGTATTGGCCCTGGGCACCACCTTAGAGAACGACATCATGGGGTATCGGAGCATGTACATCCATAAACAGTCTATGGTACTTTGTACATTTCGTCTCGCCGCTTTCGTAGACTTGCCTTCAGTTCTGGATCCATCGTGCATTGCCGATAGTCTAAAAGAGTGGGACAGACAGAGGATTCTGTCTTTAGCGAGGACTGTGGACCATCAGAAACGCACACGGACACGCACACTTGTATATAGAAATGCAGCAAACATGTTATGGAAATGATTTTCAGAATAGGACATTGACCTGTATACCTGGATTTTTTTGTCATCGTCTGGCACCACGTATTCACTCTCTGTATCCTCGGGTCTAGCTGGAGACACTGGAGGGCAGTCGACCGGGAGTATCCCTCTGTGGATTCTGGGTTCAACACGAGCCTTGGGGATTGTTTTTGACCCCCTGGAGGGACGATCAGGCACTGCAGGCGGTAGCTCTGACAGACACAGACAGACACTTCTAAAGGGACTGTTCACAGCCAAATACATTTTCTGGCAATGCTGTGTGCTATAAGTAATGCTTGGGTCACTCTCTGTGGCTGTATGTGTGCATTATTTTAAACGTTTGTGGTTTTGTAGTGTGGTATTTGGTCTTACCAAGCCGGGTGTCATATAACTGTGGTAAATATGGTTTCAGACTGTACTCTGTCTTCATCACAAAGTATTCGACCACTGCGTGCAACGATGGGACAGTTACCTAACAATAAGAAGACAAAAAAACGTTCAATTGTTCATCTTAGCATTGGAATTTACAAAATCACAATAGCATGAGAATCCCGGGGTGTAAATGAAGGAGCAGGACTGAGACTTACCAAACTCTCCAGTTCGATAACAAAGTCTGAGTCTCCAGAACTTATTTTGTAGTTCTTCATAACTGGGCCGCTTAAATACAAGGAGAAATGGAGATCACAACTGTTAAAAGGTATGGTTTGGAATTAGCTTCAAAAAGGATCTTAGACCTGAAACCCGAGACCAGTCCATAAAAGTAGATTGTGTACTTTGTCCGTGAATTAAGATTTAGTCAGACGTGTAGAGGAGAAGACCACATTTCTGCAGACGTGCGTTTGAGGGTTCAAAGGTGAAGGGTCAGACCTGGGGAAGACCTGTCGGAGGGTGACGGCGTAGTTGCTTGCGTTGGTCGAGGGACGGAGGATGATGCTGCCGTGGCTTGGGTTGTCTTCTAGCATCTGCTCAGCCTCCTGTCGAGACACAGCGAAGAAACACCTGCAGAAGGCACACAGAGAAAGAAAGAGATGGTGGACCTTAAAGGGCTCGAAACCTTGACCCTAACGTTGCATGTCATCGGCCCTGATTGGTTGACTCTGAGGAAGTAAAAGAGATACAGGTGAGAGGGGATAATACTTTTTTGAAGTTGCAGGAAAACTACAAAAATGGGACAAAAGGTCGGAACCGGTTGCTACTCACCCTGGAATCCCAGAGATGCCATCATCATATTCATTTAAACTGTTTGAAGCAGAGAAAGAAGGGGCGGTTCTGGGCCTTTGGATATTTTGTGGGAGAGGCGGGCCTCGTCTCTGGATTTCCTGGGCGAGAACTTCCTGCAACCTCAGTCTCTGACCTGGGAGCAGCTGCAGCTTTTTAGGGATCTCCTTCTGTGGGAATTTTTTTTTTTGATCACCACTATATCCACCACCATATACAATATCCAACAACTATGACTCATCATAATCCCATTTAGTGTCATCAGATTGGCTTATAAATCTGTGCTTTGGACTAAAAATCTGCCAGTCTGCCATTTTAGTAACAAGGAAGTGTCTCCTAATGTTATTATGTTTAACCTTTGGCAGGATTGGGTCATGGTGTGGGAAGTCTTTGCTTTGCATTAATGTTTACGCTTGCTTGTCTGACAAACTATACTCACTGTGGCAATGGTCAAGATAAACGCTCTCCACTCCTCTGCAGTATCAGGGTTGTCCATCTACAAGTAAACAAGAACTAATTGTTTATATGTTTAAACATGCAACAGAAAGGAAATCCAACATGAATCTCTGAAGTCGTTTCTCTATTCCTTTTGGCTAATCCACTCTGCTCTGTTGACTTTTTGTAGAACATATGCGATAAAGGTGAAAAGAGAAAAGATTTGAGATTTGACTGTAACAGACCTTCAACTGAACTTCTTCATTTTGCAGGGAAAGAGTAAAGATGGTCGGGGCCTTCTTCAGATAAGGGGAATTGAAATCCATAGATTTTAGCACCTGTAGGTCCAGCTTCTCCGCATACTGAACGCAAAGAAATACTCTGACATTACGTTAAGAACAGACCACCACAAAAATATAAAAGTATTTCATGTTCCCCAAATTTAATACAGACCTGCCCGACCGATTACTCTCATTGCTACCCTGTCCCCCACTTTTCCTAATTTTATGACCAACTGGACACTAGCAAAGAAAAAGCATGCACAGTACACCTACAGTGCTTTGCACTTCATCCGTGTACAGGAACAGCGTGCATCCACGAAGCTCGCCATAAAACTTCTTGAAATCCTGAAAACAACAGTCAACAGAGAACATTGTTAAGTCCCACTGGTTCAACAGTATGCCTGGGCACACACCTGATAGGGCAGTTAGTTACAGCTCACTATTTTCTCAAATAGTTCTCAAGCATTATTCCTTTATTCCTACCCGTACTTTCTACAAAGGAACGATTCGGTTCACTGTATTTATTCTGTCTTTTTTAATAGTTCCCTTACCTTTTCCCCAGTGTACTTCTTTAGCAGAGACCCATAGTAGTACAGGGGCAGAGCTGTGATGGTGGCCCTCCTCTGGTTGACTACCCTGGGCGGTACAGACATGATCCAACAGTGTGTCTGGCCCCTCGATTTGTTTGGGCTGACTTGACCCTGCTTTGCTCAGCTCAAATCAATTCACTTTCAGCCAAAGTGCCCCACTTCAGCAGTTCAGATGCCTATGCAAAAGATGTGTAGATTGGTTTCCAGATGACTCGTCTGAGTGGGATTTGTTGGAATAATCCAGTTCACTCTTCGTCCCTTTCTCTTGCTCAGTCTCTGCCTGCGGTCGGACCAGTTGATCTAGAGAATGAGGAAATAGATATAAGTTTACCTGGAAGGGGAATAACCTCTTGGATTTGTGCCTGGACTTTGAACCTTGGCCTGGCAAACCTGTAGTTGGACAGTGTTTACAAGCATGCCCACAGATACATGCCCGCACGCACATATGCTCAAAAAGGTGTGCCTCCCGCATGTTGTCAGAAAAACAAAGCTAAAAAAAGCTGGTAACTTCACACTTGGAATATTTTGTGATGACCATACCGAGCCATTCACTCGTTCATGAGTTTATAAAATTGTTTTCTGTTTTATAACTGGCCTTTTCACTTTACTTTTAAAAAGTTGTAAAAGACTTTTATGTGTTTTCACAAGTCGAGAGCTTTAAATCCGGTGTGAAATGTGCTATGGCCATACAGTTGTGCTTTACTCTTTGACATTGGTACGCCACATATGAAAATAACACCTTGCTTTCATGTGTGCCCTTCTATAAAATTGGCGTGCTTATCTATCTTTAATGTCTATTTTGTTTGTATATACACTTTAGTCTGACAGTAAAGAAGATTGAATCATTGTATATGACTCATTGTACAAGAATATTTTGAGAAGTTTAATGATCCACAACATTACCCTTTTTGGCACAGCTTCCATCTGGTCAGCATTATCACCCTAAGAGAAAGTTGGATTCACCAACATCCAGTTGATGTCATTACGATCTAGTTTTGAAAAAAGCAAACAAAAAATAAACAGCTCTATAGAGAGTATTAAAGATAACATAATCTGGTCCAGCTTGACTCTGATGGTGCTTGTAGCCTACCTCTGAGGCCAAAGCTTTAATAAACTGGGGCCATCCACATAAAATGTAAGAACTTTGCGCTTTGATCACTTTTGTGTAGATTGTTTAATCATTTGCATTACAGTAAAAAAAAAAAATTTAATATATACTGTGAGGAGTTCTGAGCACAGAGGAGACGGCAGACCAAGGAGTGCAACTGGGGAAACCCTTTTATTGTCCCACACACACACACACACACACACACACACACACACACACACACACACACACACACACCCCCACCCGTACGCCCACGCTGCTGGTGCTGGTGCCTCGCTCTTAGGGGAGTTTGGCATGCGACTCTGCATTTGCTCAGCCTTCCGGCGTGTGTCAGCTCCCCTACTGAAACAAACAGCCACCCTTATATAGCACTCCCCCAACTGATCACCAGATTGAACTCACCTGTTGCAATCCGGTGACCTGTCAGAGGAGTGCTTCATCACCACCACAGCCCTTCAGCGCCCTCTACCAGACGGATGTCCGCGGAACCCTCACAGTGCCTCCCCCTCTTGCCGCAGGCCGGGGACAACACCGGCCAGCGACCTACTCCCCCCCCCCCCCCGCCCCACCGGAGCGGGAGAGGAAATCTGCCACCACCATCTGCGACCCCGGCCTGTGGATCACCTTAAAGTTGAAGGGCTGCAAAGCCAAGTACCAACGGCTGATCCTGGCATTGGTCTCCTTCATTCGGTGGAGCCACTGGAGGGGCGCGTGATCAGAGTAGAGGGTGAAGGCGTGGCCCAGCAAATAGTAGCGGAGGGTGCCGACCGCCCACTTGATGGCCAGACACTCCTTCTCCACTGTGCTGTACCGAGCCTCCCGGTCCGACAACTTGCGGCTCAGGTACAGCACCGGACGGTCGACATCCCCACGCCGCTGGGACAGCACCGCCCCCAGCCCTCGGTCCGAGGCATCCGTCTGTAGGGAGAAAGGGACATCAAAGTTAGGCGCATAAAGAACTGTGTCTCCACAGAGGGCAGCTTTTAACTTCTCAAACGCCACCTGACACTGCTCCGTCCACTGGACCGGATCTGGGGCACCTTTGCGGGGGAGGTCGGTCAGGGGAAGGGCAAGCCCTGAAAACTCCGGCACGAATTGCCGGTAGTAGCCAGCCAGCCCCAGCAACCCCCTCACCTCTTTTTTAGTCTTGGGTCGTGGGGAAGCCGCAATGGCTGCAGTTTTCTCTATTTGTGGCCGCACTTCCCCGTTCCCCAAGTGGTACCCCAGATACCGTATCTCCCTCCCACCAATCATGCACTTCTTCGGGTTGGCCGTGAGCCCCGCCCCCCGCAGCGCCCCCAGGACTGCCGCAACCCTCCGCACATGCTCCGCCCAGGTGTCGCTGTAGATGACGATGTCATCCAGGTAGGCGGCAGCATAGGCAGCGTGAGGGCGCAGCACCCGATCCATCAGGCGCTGGAAGGTAGCGGGGGCCCCAAACAACCCGAAAGGCAGCACCGTGAATTGATACAAACCGTAGGGAGTAGAGAAGGCCGTTTTCTCGCGGGCTTCTGGCGACAAGGGAATCTGCCAGTAGCCTTTGGTACAATCCAGCGTGGTATAGAATTTAGCAGTGCCAAGCCGGTCCAGGAGTTCGTCGACCCGCGGCATTGGGTACGCATCAAACTTAGAACCCTCATTCACCCTGCGGTAATCAACACAGAACCGAACAGACCCATCTCGCTTCACCACAAGCACGATGGGGCTGCTCCACGCACTGCATGACTCTTCTATGACCCCCATGTCTAGCATAGCTTGAAGCTCCTGCCTCACAATTTCTCTCTTGTGAGCAGGCAACCTGTAGGGACGCATACGCACCGTTAAACCTGGCGTCGTATCTATGTGGTGTTCTATGAGCTTGGTCCGGCCAGGCAGGGGAGAGAACACATCAGCGAACTGTTTTTGTAACCTGGTGGCGTCCGCTTGCTGACTTGGCGGGGGACCGTCACCCACAGCAACCGGAGTGCTAGCTGTAGAATTTGGGACCTCCGGTCCGAACTCATCTCCCTCAGATACTACCATAGCCAGCGAGACAGGGACCTCATCATTCCATTTTTTAAGGTGATTAATGTGGTATATCTGTGTGCTATTCCCCCGGTCTGAGCGAACCACCTCATAGTCCACGTCCCCCACTCGCCGTGTGACCACAAACGGCCCTTTCCACTTGGCGAGTAATTTAGAGCTAGACGTCGGCAGAAATACAAGGACCTTCTCTCCCGGTGCAAACTGTCTGAGTCTAGCTCCGTGGTCATAACGGCGCTTCTGCTGTTCTTGGGCTTGCTGCAAATGTTCTCGTGACAGCCTATGCAGTGAGTGAAGCTTTGCACGCAAGTCCATAATGTACTGAATTTCGTTCTTACTGTCACTAGACCCGCCCTCCGAGCTTTCTTTAACCAGGTCTAGGACACCTCGGGGTTGTCGCCCGTATAGTAACTCAAAGGGGGAAAACCCCGTGGAAGCCTGGGGTACTTCTCTCACACCGAACAACAGGGAATCTAGCCATTTATTCCAATTACGACTATCCTCGTGTATAAATTTACGGATCATGGTTTTCAGAGTTCTGTTAAAGCGCTCGCACAGCCCGTCGGTGGCGGGGTGATAGACGCTAGTCCGAATTGCCTGAATCCCCAACAACCCGTAAAGCTCCTTCAGTGTACGTGACATGAAGTTTGTGCCCTGGTCAGTAAGAATCGTTTTCAGGATTCCAACTCGGGAGATGACCGTAAACAGCGCCTGCGCAACACTCTTTGCAGATATGCTGCGCAACGGCACCGCTTCAGGGTAGCGGGTTGCGTAATCAATAATGACCAGCACAAATCGATAACCCTGCGTGCTACGGTCTAATGGGCCGATGATATCCATGCCTATCCGCTCGAATGGCCCTTCCATCAGCGGAAGAGGGCACAATGGTGCTTTTGGAATGGCCGGGGCGTTCACAAGCTGACATTCTGGGCAGGACGCACACCACCGACGTACCTCAGCCCGTATACCCGGCCAATAGAACCGGGCCATTATCCGATCTAGTGCCTTAGAAAATCCTAGGTGGCCTGCCATCGGGTTATAATGAGCCGCCTGAAATATCTCTTTCAGACGGCTTACGGGTACTAACAACTGTAGCAATTCCTCCTGCCTTTGAGTGTCACGACTCACTCGGTATAATCTATCCCTAACCAATGAAAATGTATATATGTATAAATGTATGTATGTATACACCTAATACACACCCGTGCTGCTTCCAACAGTGCCGCGGGTCGAACCAGGCGCTCTTGGATCATGGACTGCATACATCCAGAATCCAGTAGAGCCTGGTGTGTTCCCCCTTGCAACCTTACCGGAATGCGGTACGTCGCCCCCGGACCGGGGGAAGGGGTCGGACCGCCAACAACACGGACGACCTGGCCCACCTCGATCATCGGGCACTCCCTCCGGAAGTGGCCAGGCCGGCCGCACCGCCAGCATCCCTCGCCTGGCGTTGGAGGACCTCTCTGTGGGGTGGGGAAAGATGGTGAGGGTGCCTGCTCCCCTCCCTGCCCTCGGGCTTGGTCGAGGCGCCGGCTCCTTGCTGCTGGCACCGGCCGCTCTGCCTGGTGGTCGACCCGGAGTCGGCGGGGCGCTGGAACAGGCGGTGGCTGGGTGGGGACTGCCAGGTGGTCGTCCGCCAGGGCTACCGCCGCGTCGAGGGTGTCAGGCCGATGGCGCCGGACCCAGGCGGATGTTCCGGGCGGCAGTCTCTCGACGAACGACTCCATCACCACCTGCTCCAGCACCCGCCCTGCCCCCGGCCCCTCGGGCCGCAGCCACCTCCGGGCGCGGTCCAGCAGCTGCTGTGCAAAGGCGTAGGGTCTGGCACCAGCGTGGAAGGCCAGGGACCGAAATGCCCGCCGGTGCTCCTCGGGGGTCAGGCCCAGGCGGTCCCGGATCGCCCTCGCCACCGCTCCGTAGCGGGCCGCCTCCTCCGCTGGCAGACTGTGGGCGGCCAGCTGCGCCTCCCCCGTCAGCAGGGGAAGCAGGCGACAGGCCCAGTCCCCCTCCGGCCACCCGCACATCCGGGCCGTTCGCTCGGGCCGTTCGCTTACTGGATTTTCACTTCCGATGTACTGTTCTGTCTGAGTTAATTGTTCCTTGTTGAAATAACTGTGGGAGGAAAGAATAGTTGTCATATTATATCTATTTGCTATATTTCAATGCTACAATTGTATAATTTAAAGAATTGTATATTGGCACATTACTAAACAGAATCCATCCCCAGAGCATGGATTTGTATATTTACTCACAGAAAACCAATGTTGGCCCAAGGAAAATGACAACCACTGTTATTACAATCACGTCTTGAGGTTTGTAATTATTCTCGCCTTGTGTCGCAACCTGAAAATACACTGTACACTGTAATACATGGAGGAATGTTAATTTGGAGTTTTTTTCAACAACAGGTGACGCTTACTACAGAAGAAAAAGAAATATAGAAAATGGAACTTTGTTATAACTTACTGCAGATGACAAAACAGTGCTCCCCTGTGTCTGTCTATAGGCACCGGCCCTAAACGCATGCACAACGTTGACGAGTCTTAAGTTTTTAACGACTTTGTTGCAACTCTCTTCGACACTCTGGACATCAACAGTCATTGCTTGACCTTAAATACGAATACAGTCGAGACAAATGTCCAAATGGATACTGATGAGGATCATTCAGTATCTCCAAACAGATGGTACAGGTTAAATATTGGTCCAAACTTCATTTTGAGAGTAGCAAAGTGAACGCAGCATTCCAGAGGCAGCGTTGCACTAAATCAAGGCAAAACTATTGTTGTGAGACATGTTAATGTTCACATTTTATGTGTATGCTTTGTTGCTATATACAGTCCCCTCCAAAAGTATTGGAACAGTAATGCCAATTCCTTTATTTTTGCTGTAGACTGAAAGCGTTTGGGTTTGACACCAAAAGATGAATATGAGACAAAAGATTAATATGTCAGCTTTTATTTCCAGGTATTTTCATCTGGATCTGATAAACAACTTAGAAGATATCATTATTTGTAAAGGAACACCACATTTTTTGTTGAGCAAAAGTATTGGAACATGTGACTAACAGGTGTGTTTTGTTGCCCAGGTGTGTCTTATTACATTTATTATTCAAACAATAAATAACACTGAATGTCTAGGCTCAGTTTCAGATTCTGGTTTTGCCTGTGCAGACTGCAGTTATAGTAATCAACATGAAAAGCAGAGAACTGTCTATGGGTGAAAAGAAAGCAATTGTGAAGCTAAGAGAAGATGGGAAATCAATCAGAGCCATTGCACAGACACTAGCCATAGCCAGTACAACAATTTGGAATATCCTCAGGAAGAAACAAACTACTGGTGTACCAAGTAACAGACATCGAACGGGACGACCAAGGAAAACAACAGCAGTTGACGACAGAAACATTGTCAGAGCTGTGAAGAAAGACCCTAAAACTACTGTTGGTGAGATCAACAACAACCTCCAGAGGGCAGGAGTGAAGGTTTCAGAATCCACTGTTCGCAGAAGACTTCATGGACAACAGTACAGAGGCTACACCAGAAGATGCAAGCCATTCATTAGCATAAAGAATAGGAAGGCCAGGCTGGATTTTGCCAAAAAGTACAGAGACGAGCCTCAAAAATTCTGGGAAAAAGTTTTATGGACTGATGAGACAAAGATTAACTTCTACCAGAGTGATGGAAAGGCTAAGGTTTGGAGAAAAAAAGGATCTGCTCATGACCCCCAAAACACAAGCTCATCTGTGAAACACGGTGGAGGTAATGTGATGGCTTGGGCTTAAATGGCTTCTTCTGGGACAGGCTCATTAATCTTCATTGATGATGTAACACATGATGGCGGCAGCAAAATGAATTCGGAAGTCTACAGAAACATTTTGTCTGCCAATTTAAAGAAGGATGCAACCAAACTGATTGGGAGATCCTTTGTCATGCAGCAAGATAATGACCCTAAACACACTGCAAAAGCAACAAAGGAGTTCATCAGGGGCAAGAAGTGGAAGGTCCTCGACTGGCCAAGTCAATCTCCAGACTTAAACCCTATAGAGCATTCTTTTTACCTTCTTAAAAGGAGACTGAAGGGAGAAACCCCCCAAAACAAGCAACAACTGAAAGAGGCTGCAGTGAAAGCCTGGAAAGTCATAACAAAAGAAGAATGCAAAAGTTTGGTGATGTCCATGGGTCGCAGGCTTGATGCAGTTATTGAAAGCAAAGGATTTGCAACAAAATATTGAGTCTTATTCACTTAAATCCATTTCAAGTCTATCTGTTCCAATACTTTTGCTCATCTAAAAATGTGGTCTTTCTTTTCAAATAATGATATCTTCTAAGTTGTTTATCAGATCCAGATGAAAATACCTGGAAATAAAAGCTGACATATTGATCTTTTGTCTCATATTCATCTTTTGGTGTCAAACCCAAACGCTTTCAGTCTACAGCAAAAATAAAGGAATTGGCATTACTGTTCCAATACTTTTGGAGGGGACTGTATACTGTGTTGCATGGGCACGGTGGAGACCCTAAGTTAGAGTAGACTGTGTACCCCCGTTACTTAGTTATGGCAGTTGTTAAATGGATCTCCTAAGTGGAAATTCAGTTGGGTTATTGGCAAGGGTGTAGTTCCGAAGACTATATGCGGAAGTGCCTTCAACCTGCATTCTTTCTGATAGCCAGCAGGGGACGGCTCCACTGGTTGCAGAAAGGACTGCGATTGTATGGAACTATGATCAAATGACCCTACTTTTCACTTACTTTATTACACCAGTAAACATTTTCTATACGAGTTTATGATGTAATTTGCTAGTTTCAAGTCATTTTCAATGCAGCATGATGTTCATTTTGTAAATGATGGTCCCATTTAGAGTAAAACAGACGATAAAGCTGGGTAAGCCTTAGGGCGTGGCTAACTTGTGATTGACACCCCATTTTGCATTTCACTGTCACTGTTTAACACTCGTTATGTAAGGTAACATTAACGTAGGCCTAACCTTAGATTTACAGAACAAAGTTTAAAAACAATGTTAGTATGAATATTTTACCATAAATTATGTTACACACAGTTTAGCGTTCGCTTGGCGTCACTTCTGGTTTAAAAAAACCACGATGGCGAAAACTCGAGGGTTCAAAACGGGTGTCCACAAATCAGTGGGTGACGTCACGTTGGCTATTTCCATATAATATACTGTCAGTGGTTGTTGGCAGTGTATCCTACCATTCGCTAATGTTAACTGCCTTCTAACGTCAAAAGTAGTTGTTACCTACACAACGTCATGCTACTCTAAAAAGGCCTTTTTTTATTCGAAGAAAATAAGCAGTAGGCTACACAGGTAAAAAATACATATAGGCGGTATACATTCCGATATTATTGAAAGAGTTGAGCAAATAAACATCACTTCATCAAACATGTCAAAAAGAAGTACATAATTAATAAAAGAAAACATAAAATGACAAAACCATTGTCAGTATATTGGGTCTGTTTCCAAATATTTGTTCATAATACTGTAAAGTGAAATCGTTATTTAAAGTTCTCAGAGTTTTCAAAATATATTCGAGTTCTGTCAAATATATTTTACCTTTTGGAGCAGACTTCTTAAACGTATGTTAATGTATAAAGTAGGCCTATTTTGCATTATGGACCAAAAAAATTGCTCATTACATGGTTTTCAACGTATCTCTTTCCGCCCGTAAAATAACAATTCTATTAGTTAGGACATAGTCGATATTCAGAAAACCAAATATATACAATTACTCTTTCCAGAAGGTTACAATTACATTAGGCCTACATTCATAAAACAAATGAGTTATACTCTCTCCTGCCGTAGACCTACCACAGGACACATTCCTCACTCTCATCAGTGTATTTTGATAAAAGGGAATCACAGGAATATATTTTTAAGTAAAATCTTAAAGTGGACTTCTTTAACCTTATAGTATTTGTAAGGTATCAACCATTGGCATTATATTATAAGTATCAACCAAGCTTTTTTCCATTCAATGTCGAAAAAGGACGTTTACTGTCTTGAATATCGCGACAACGTAATTTCCCCTCGAGCTGGTGATGATTAAATTTGCTTTTTGAAAGGGCGCATGACACTGCGTGCGGAAGTGACCAGCAGTACTAGCCAGCCTGCAAGAATTAACGTTAGCTAACGTTACCAAGAGAAAAAATACCGCAGAAGGTGTCGCACAACGTTCATAATTCAAAATCTAGGTACTTGTTTCATCAAACGATCTGTGTGCTGGTATCTTATTGGAAAAAATGTTCTTTTCTTATTCTGTCTAAATTGAATTAGTTGTCGTTAGCTTGCTAACTGGCTAACGTAAGCTAGAAGTGAATCTTGTCATGTGAACCTAGCTAGCTACCTGTGCACTGATAGCTAACGTTATGCTAGCATCAACGTTTGGCTAGCATGTCAAGACTGAAGTCCCCGAATGTTCTAGAGACTGACGCTTAGCTTAACTAGCTAATGGCTAGCAGCTAGCAACCGTGTTAGCTTTACGTTTGTCATTAACTTGTCAACGATAAATTGGTCAGCATTTTATGTTTATTTTGTTCTAGCATTACAGAATGTGTTACGAGCTTTACATGACACCCCCTTGCATTTTCAAATATCGACATAACGTCTATGTAGTGCTACTAGTGAAACTTGACTTACTAAATGTGAGTTTACTTTTGTCAGTTGTGTGCTAAAGTTATCAAAACTAGTGGGCTAGTCTTTAGCGAGTAATTTTTTAAGGCTTCGTATAAGAAAAACTAACTTAACAGAATAATTGATCTGTCTGTATTTTAACAGGGCAACCGGTACCAATATGGCTGATACGGAGCAGACACGACCCCCTCTCCCAGTTGGGCCATTGGTGAGTATTGCCAACTTGTCATAGGTAACACAATCTCTCTTGGAAGTTTCTGTATCATAAGAACAACTCCTATGAGAGGACCATGTACTTATGTATACAAGATTTCCCCACCAACATTGTCTGCAATGCCAGGATAATGCAGTTGTATACCAGATAGAGCCTAAACTAGAACTTACTTAAATCCATTAGTTATGCTGAAGGGGGGAGCTTGAATTATTCCCCAAAATCAAGGGTGTTGAGAGAAGGAAAATGCACACAATACTACCTTGTTGGTCTGTTCCTATCCTTTGAAGTCCTATCCCCCCCAAATACATTATGCAAAGAGTGTTACGTTTTGGGAAAATACTAGAGAATTTATGATGTGCTCCAGCAATAGACATAGAAAAACACAATTGTAAAATAGTTTTATAAAAGAGCCCCTGAATGCAAAAGTGGCCTTGTGAGTTGTCCGCGTGCATGGGCAAAATTGCAATTGAAGGGATAAAGCCTTTTTACTGTTTCCATGAACATTCATTGGAATAAAGAAGATGCACCTTTCATTAAATAAGAGCATGTCTATCTTTTCAGCAATTTCTGTTGAGCAATAAATTGGAGACTGCGATGTGGCTGTCCAGGCTCTTCACTGTATACTGCTCTGTCATGTTCATCCTGCCACTCTTGGGGTAAGTTCAGTTTTTCTAACTACTTGCCTGAGAACCAGTGGTGTTGTGGTGCCTATATGCAGGGCATACAAAGAATTAACAATTGTCTAGATTATATCGGTATCTCAACAAAATAGAGGGAATGTATTGGGAACAGAATTGGAAAGGTCTAAATGCGCCTAATGTCAACAGGGAATCATTAAAGTAGGTAATTTGCTATTGCACTAATTGTCATCCAAGCATTAACAGTTTTTTCAGGGATTACTTACCAACGCAAAATAACGTGGCTGTTTTTGTATCTCATGACTGTGTATAGCAATGCATTGTATTAAAGAACACTTCTATTTTCCCACCGTGGATGTGCTTCAGAGCCCACGCTGCCGCCAACTTCTATCAGCGTGCTCTGCTGGCCAATGCCCTAACCAGTGCCCTGCGGCTACACCAGAGACTCCCCCGCTTCCAGCTGAGTAGAGCCTTCCTGGCCCAGGCTCTCCAGGAGGACAGCTGTCACTACCTGCTGTACTCCCTTATCCTGGTCAACTCGTACCCCATCACAAGTATCCTTCAAACCACCCAAGCTGGTTGGAAAGATTTGCAGTGTAAAATGTGTGTCACTTTAAGAGGCTTCAACAAAAACCCAAGAAAAACAATCAAAGTGCTACTCTTAGAAGGTTTTTATTGTATGTACTTGGGTACCGTTACTTTCAGATGTTTTTGTGGAACTGGCCTTGTGCCAGTGCATCTGCGGCATTTGTTTAAACTCTGTCTTTGAGTTGCATAGCTGTATAATACCGCTAAGAGTCTTTAGGTCCTTTTGTGGTGTCATGACCCAAATATTATGGTCTATTATCAAGAGGGCTGTTTTGGTACTTTTGGGTATTGCATGTATGTATTCCATTGAGCCTCATTTGAATCCTTAACAACAACTCCCAGTGAGCATATTCCCCGTTTTCCTTTTCTCTTTGCTTCATGCAACCACCTACACAAAGAAGGTCCTTGAGGTAAGTGTTCCACGCGCTGTGCCATCAGCCAAAGTGGGGTCTTCCTGAAGACTGACGGTGGTGAAAGACACATTTCTCGACTTTTGGTTGTTTGCCAGCGTCTGTCGCCGACCTTTGAGTTTTGTTTGAAACTCTCCTCCTAGTCCGTGGGACCCAACAGCCTCCCGTTTGTGCGTAACTTCCTGGACAAACTGAGCGCCAACCAACAGAACATCCTCAAGTTCGTTGCCTGCAATGAGATATTCCTCATGCCAGCCACCGTGTTTATGCTCTTCAGGTAGGTGTTTATTCAAAACTCCAAACGGATAGTAAATTCTCCATTTTTCTACCCTTTCCTAGATGCAATCTGTTGATCCTCCTTGAGTCCGTTTAGACGTGTTTGTAATGTGTTGGCAGTGGCCAGGGAAGTCTGCTGCAGCCCTTCATTTACTACAGGTTCCTCACTCTCCGCTACACCTCAAGAAGAAACCCATACTGCCGGTGAGACATGATTTAAACTGCACACCATGAATTGAAGTTTGCACTAAGTCAGTAAGGCTCCATCGGCCCGGTGAAGTTTTACAACATTATTATTATTATTATTCTTTTTCCAAGTTGTGTGTTCTTTTCGCCCTCCAACCCCAGCTCCTTGTTTACCGAGCTGCGTATTCTTCTGGAGCACTTCATCATGAAGCCCACCTGCCCTGCGTTCTTCAGGAAGATGTGCCTCAACAGCATTGCCTTCATCAGCCGCCTGGCACCCACAGGAGTCTGACCTCACATCCCCCATCCCGACACATTTACTAGTTTTTGTTTTCCACCAGAAGGACTCAAAAGGACAGACAACACTAACAACAAACAAAAAAAAACTTTGAATGTTACACGTCTGGTCTGTGTTGCTGCTTTTCTGTATAAGTAGAGGCCCAGCCTGCAATGCACTGAACCCCGTGTAAGAAGCCATTTTGGCAGCATCCAACAGCTGGACACTCCCCACTTCCCCCATTTCCCTCCATGCCTCTTGGGGTCTACTTGGAAAGAACCCCTCACTGACTATCTGTGCTCTGAGGAGGGACCTGTGATGGTCAACATGTCTCATCTGTCCCATGTTCCTATTTATTCATGGAAAATACTTGCTCTTTCAACAAAAAATAATGAATTAACTTTCTGAGATGAGTTATTTAAATTGAGGGTATGCTATTGTAGTTGCGGTCTTAACATTAATCATATTGTGTTTTTCAAAGCGTTGTGACTGAGAAATTGTGGGTGTGTGCGTGCATTTTTACACCGACCAATTCCATTTTATACTACTTTGTTCATGTGGAAAGCGTTGGTTTTCATGATTTGTCTTAAATGTTGAATATTGAAATGTGATCTATGCCATTGATTAACTAACTAATTTAAAATGTAGTGTTTCGATGTAGATTAACAGATGCTATGTTGAGATTTGGGACTTCTGTGGTAAGACTAGTTGAAACTATTGGACTTAAGAAAGGTATCCAGGACCCAACAGTCCAACAATTCTACGTGCATTATGCAGTTGTTATACAGTAGATCTGATAACCTTTCTTGTAATAACAGCCTGCATCATTAGATCCTTGAGATGACTTAAATTTGCATTGAAATTGATTTCTGGTGTTTTCATAGCATGCCCTTATTGTGTATCTGCTATGTTAAATGTATTTATTTACCTTTTAATGAATCCATGTTTGTGTAGGCAGAATTAAAAATAATCAATTGAATTACTAAATAAAAAATCTGAAAAGTGTATCGTGTGGGATGCAGAATTTTGAAAAAAGATGGTGGGCTCCCACAGCTTTGTACTTTCTTGTCTTCTATCAAATGTGAAGCCCTTTTTAGTCTGGTTTCAGAGCTGGTCGAAGTACCTTTCCAGCAGCCATTCTTGTAATAAATAATACTGCTCTTGATAAGCATTGTGCAACTTTGATAAGACATTTATCAAAGGCTTTTGATACAGCTAATCACAGACTACTAGATAGATTAGCCTCGCAGGGATTGGATGATACTGGATTCAAGACTACCTTTGATGCAACACAGTTGAAACTTAAATACTGAACTGAATTGCAAATATTGAAACACTTTTATTGTTTGTTTATTTTAAATGTTTATTTTTTTTCCAGGGCACTCATGCAAGAGAGAGTTAGTCTCAGTCTGTTACCCCTGAATAAAATACAATGAAAATAAATAACAATAACAAACAGCAGAAAAAAAGAAGTTTATGACCAAAAACGTTTATTTTAATTTGCTCTGCTGTTAACGACAATCGCATCTTTGACTTTGCTCTCCTTTTTGTCCGTTTACAATTCCTGTTTTTTTGGATGAAATTCGGCCAAAGTTCTGAAACTTTCGGGGGATCTGCTTAGTGGTCAATGCTTTGTTGAGTAACAGCTTAAATCTACAGAGGAAAGAATGCCGGTATTGCAGATTTTATGTTGTGTTGAAACAATACCAGCTAGTGATTAGGCGTTCTCTATTATTTGTATAAATGAATGTATACATGCATGAATGATATAGGCTACAAATGCCAGGACTTATCATTTTGTATTTGCAGCCCTCCACAATAGGAACTTCATAGGCCTACAAGTGGAACTTCATGGCCTGTTTATATCTACGACATGTGCATGTAATTCGTTTTTTAAATGACGTATACCATGTTACCCTGAGAAACGATGATTATTATTGGGTCACAAAAGTAGGCAATCGGAAAGTTTGTCAAAACGATGTCTTAATGGCAAAACAAGGAATCGTTTCACCATACAGTTCTATAATAATAACGCGTGACAAGTTATTCTTGGCAGCCCCATATTAGGCAAAACATATCAGAGGATAACAAGGTAGGCATATATTTCAACGGCAAAATAGAATGTTTGTTTGTTATGTTTATAGGCTTTTGAAGTAAGCTATTATTTCTGTAGCGTTAGAGACATTATTTAATTATTGTTAAACATGTTTATTTGGAAATATTCTTCATTTTTATCGTTTTGTTTTGTTGTTTTAATTTAGGCCTATATAAATATATATATATATATATATATATATATATATATATATATATATATATATATATTTTTTTTTTTTTTTTTAAGTGACTATCTATGTTGAACAGCGCACTGCTGGAAAAGAGAAAGGCCAAGTCTTGGTTGGTGAATGGATACAATAATAACTGGCTAATTTAAAAAAATGACGTCGGACCACCCTGAGCAACGGTGCTTATTATTGCGTCACAAAAGTATCAGAACGTTCGTTAAAACGATGTTTTGATGGCAAAGCGTATGATAACTCGTGTCAGTCGTATGATAACTCGTGCCAAGTAATAATTGGCAACCCCATATTAAGCAAAATATATTAGAGGAAAACAAGGTATTTCAACGGCAATTTAGAATGTTTGTTTGTCAAATAGGCTTATGAGTGAGCTATTATTTCTGTAGCGTGTCAGATACATTATTTAATTATAGTTAAATATGTTTATTTCAAAATGTTCTTTCCTTTTTATCGTTTTGTTGAGTAGTTTTAATGTAGTCCTGGCTATAGATATATTATGTGACCATGTATTTTGAACAGCGCACTGCTGGAAAAGAGATAAGTCTAGTCTCGGTTGGTAAATGGATACAATCTACCCTGAGCAACGGTGATCATTATTGCGTCACAAAAGTATTAGGACTTTTGTCAAAAATATGTTTTGATGGCAAAGCAAAAGATTCCTTTCACTTTTCAGTCATAATAATAACTCGTGCCAAGTTATTCTTGGCAACCCCATATTAAGCAAAATATATCAGAGGAAAACAAGGTAGGCTATTATTCAACGTCAATAGAATGTAAGTTTGTCATGTTTGTTAGGCTTATGAAGTGAGCTGTTATTTTGTAGTGTGTCAGAGATTTTATTAAATTATTAATAAATATGTTTATTTCAAAATGTTTATTTCAAAACTAACATAATAAATTATAAAAAATATATATATAATATATTATTATGTCAGTAGGCTAAATGCATTTTGAACTGCGCACTGCTGGAAAAGAGACATAGGCTCTCTCAGTAGGTTTCCCATAGGCTGAATAAATACATAATAAATGTTATTTGGTTTGTGTTAAAACCAGTCTGCCCCAGAATTGCTGCAGGCCAACATCAGCCCTTTTAAAATGGACAAGGAAGAACTTGGCGACCAGGAGATTGAGCACTGCACCAACGAGGTCCTGGGGAGTGTGATGGAGGCCTACAGGGTGGCTGGTCTTGAGCCTAATACAGACTACCGCCTTCGAGAAAGTGAGGGGTCATCGCAAACCGACGACCCCGATCTGGTCCACTATTTAGGACATTTGATCTCTGTTCTTCAGAGAACCTCCCTCAACTTTGACCTGCCATCTTGTGAGCCTGTGCATGAAAAACCGCAAAGGTAATGTGGATTTAATTTTTTGGTTATTGGTTATTATTCTTATATGAATATTACCATCAGTCATACATATATTTATATAAATGTGGCAAAAATAACTCCTGTCAGAAACGTCTCTACATAAAAAGAATGTTTATTTTTTGTAGCCCTGTAGTCGTGTTAATTCAGGGGAGCACTTGTCTAGTGTCTCACTCACTTAATGAGGTCATAAAGAAGCAGCATGTTGCTTTTTCAGTGCTGCTTGCATTTCATGGTCTGTGTTTCTTTCTAGTGGAAAAACACGGTATTGAATTGAAGTGATTTCTTTGCTTCTCTATTCTAACCAGAAGAAATCATGATTTCATTTCACTGTGAAATATACTGAAGCTATGAATAAATACTCTTTTTTTTTTTTTTTACAGTTTTATATTGTGTATAATAATATAAGGGGGTTCTTGAATTGACTTTTTCTCTGTGAGTAGCATTGAAAGTGTAGCATACACCATGAGGCAGGAAATCCCTGCTATCAGGAAGCTGTCCAGCTCGGCGTTCCAAAGCAATGCAGTTGAGAATGTTGGTGATGTTCTCCTGAGTGACGAAAGGAGCGTCACTCCTTTGAGAACGCCACATTTCCCTTGGTCCGACTCAGATGTAGAGGAGAAAGCCACCATGGTTGTGTCTGAGGTCCTGGGCTCAGTGAAGACAACCCTGGTCAATAAGGCCCCCTCCGTCCCCAGCAGGATGTCCAAGAGCGCATTATCTCTGGAGGCCCGGCTAATCGTCAGAGAGATTATGGAGCAAGAGAAGGACTTCTCCAGCTCCAGTGGAACGCCATCTCCGATGGAGGAACGGCTGGCCGAAGTCGAGGACGCTCCCCAGACCGGCCCGATGCCCAGCCACGAGACCAGCACCAACATCAAAAGCCCGCATTTCAGGGCCAAGGCCTCAGAGGCTGTAAGTGCGGCTCTGCTGTACTCCTTTGTGGACCTTTCCACCCTGGTGGGTCCCTCAGTGAGTGTGCCACAGCTGGCTGTGACAGGGCTCAGCGCCGTGTGCCTGCCTCGGGAGGCCGGAGAGGTGGTCGAGCTGTTCGTCACGGCTTTGGAAGACCAAGGCCAAGCAGCGGGCCAATCGCTGGCAAATGCCACGTCCACGTCCAAGGCACGGCGCTTTGTTGAACAGCTGCAGGAAAAACTCACGGGATTTTATGCCCGCATCCTGGCGGTTGTCACACCCATGGTCAAGGGTCAGAGCGAGGGCTGCCCTGAGCCTTTTTCGATCTCGGTCAGCGAACGCTTCCTGGACACCACTACCAAGAACGTCGTCCGCAGTATCCTTAACACGGTCCAGGAGTTGGAAGCTCCTGAGGGACAGGTGGCTCTAACCCTCAGGCCTGAGAGTTCACTGGTAGCTCACCACACTTACCACAAAATGCAGGATCAAATAAAGGCCTGCTTTGCCGTTAAGGAATGGGCCAAGGTGACAGGCAACACTCTGACTGGCGCAGAGAGCTTGAGTCCGAGCCGTGTGGCGTTGGGAGACCAGGAGGAGGAAGACGACGCACACCTGAGAGCTCTGGTGAGAGCCGGGCCGTCCTCCCACAGCGGGCCGGACATGTCACACGTGGTCCCTACTGCCAGCGTTCCCACCGCCAAGATTGGGCTGAACCGGTGGAGGACCCGTTTTGTCTCCGCGGTCAGACTGGACGCGCGGCGAAACCGTGTGGTCCCACTCGGAACCGCTCCTTCCTCGGAGACTGGACTGGTGGCGAAGACCAGGTTGGACATCCTGAGGAGCCAGGAGGTTTCCACCACCAGCACACGCTACTCCGATCCCAGCTGGGAAACTCTCGCTAGTGAGGCCGCATCGTCAGACAGCTGGTTGAACAGAGAGGGCACAGCGACCTCAATCGATGCCACCAACCGGCCTGTTCCTGGGACTGTCTGCCGGGGTTCTAACCGAGCCTCTGCCAAGGCCCAGAAGAACGGCTTGGCCAAGCTGAGGGCACGCTACAACACCTGGAAGGTGTGTATGTCCATTTACAATTGCAGTAGGCTAAAGTACAAAGGCCTGTTGAGATTGCTAACACACATTGGTATCAGGAATAAATCATTTGTGTTACCTTTTTTGAAGGGAGGAAAATAAACAGCCTAACTCCGTATGATCCTTTTCAAAGTGTGGCACTCGTTTCTGTGTGTGTCTTCTTCATTTGCTGAGCCCTATTCGATGTTATTTCTATTTCATTGAATGAAGGACGAGCGTGCTAAGAAGGAGGAGAAGAAGAAGGCCAGGAAGCTGGGGCTGATCCCTAAGGATGAGGACGTGTCCATGGGTAAGACCTCCATAAACACACCCAATAAACACTCAGTGACTCATCCAGTTACAGTGGCATGCATTTAGAGAACACACATCAAACTACTGGACTAAGTTGTACACTGCATAGACTATCAGTTACTCGATTCACATTGTTGTATGATAATACCAAACACATGAAGGATGTAATATTGCTCATCTTCTCCTCCTACCACCAGCTCCCAATGCTGCTCTTGAGATTGAGACCCCAATGGTCCCCTGCTGGTGTGTTCCTTCCCTCACCAAGCAGAGGTGGTACAATCCCCACAAGGGTCTCCTCCAGGCCTTACGCGACACTCACTTCTGCCGCACAATAGTTCGCTGCATTTCAAAGAAGGCCAAGTAGTGTCCCCATTCTGGTTGCTTTATTTCTCCAATAAAATCCCACTGCATCTAGTTTCATTGTGCTTTTTGTGGTCGTATTGAGTTAGGTTATTGCGCTATGCGGGCATTAGTATTTCCAATGTGATTTTGCTTGAGAGTGCTCTAAGAGTTTGGCCCGCTAACCGTCGTTTTGGGGAGTGGAGTGGTTTGTTTTACAGAGTCCCTGTTTTTACAGAACATGACACTGGATTACCTATAGATGACGCCACACTCCACAATCTATAAAAGTGAGGAGCCCTTGCTTTGTTTTCTGGTCTGCTCTTGAGGAAGGGACTGTGTGTGTGTGTGTGTGTGTGTGTGTGTGTGTGTGTGTGTGTGTGTATGTGTGTGTGTGTATGTGTGTGTTTGTTGTGTGTCTGTACAGACCCTAATGATGAATTCCCCTCTCCCTCCGATTCTCCATCTCTCCCTTTCTCTTTCTCTGAACCAGACACAATACTGTCATATGATTACTATATCATATTCTAATACTAAATATACCAGACTTGTATTTGTTTTCAAAGCTTAGTCGACTACTCTATAGTGTCTAAAAGTTGCATTGAAGTCTTTGTGTCACTTTAGAGAGGGACTGTGTGCGTCTGTACGTCGTCTGTGTGTGTGTGTGCTGACATAGACGTTTGTAACTTTTTGTTTGCCCAACAGCCATTTATTATAGCATATACAACATATACTTGTTTGGTTTATAACAATTCATTTTCTCTGCTATTTCCAAAACAAATAATGAAGCTGGAAGAATGTAATTGCACTTAATTTGCAAGAGAACAGCCACTTAAACCGACTGCAGCATATCATAATAAGACACTGTAATAGACCTGATTGTCAGAGAAGAACATTCATCTGAGTCATGAATTCATGTAAAGTTTTTCATAAGAAGGACTATAGTATTGTATGCAGCACATATTGTGTATGTGTATGTGATTTGCCAATGCTCAACAAAGTTGGATGAAAATGTCACACAAATAAATGAGCCAGTGAAGGAACTATCTTTCTAATAACAATTTGAGCAGAAACATCCTCTGTTACACTGCTTTAGAACGTAACCAGGATGATCGTCAGGGAGACTTTAGGAACCCCAGGTCAGGATGAGGTTGTATCAGATGGTGTGGAGTGGAGAGGAATACAATTTGGTCTATGTTTGGCATGTAAACATTAAGATAGCGTCCTTAGCTATAAAGTCAAATCAGGGATTAAGTCTGCTTTGTCGTCATTCAAAATTAAAAAATTAAAAAAGGACATTCTTTGTCATTTTCCTTGGCTCCATAATCAGAACTCATGAGATGCCTTATTTGGTTTTCTAGTCAACCACAAAGGCTCCAAGGCTGCAGTACCTAGACGGGGGAGCAGTAGCGCCCAGCAAAGAGGATGCTCTGGGTGGGGTTATGGCGGATGAAGAAGAGGAAGGGGTGGTCGGCGATGAAGGTGGGTGGGCTGATGGGCATGCTACAGCACATCATGATGGCAGCGGTGGCCGCAGCAGCCTCAGTTCCTTCCTCGTTGACCTCTACAAAGGCCTTGTGGACCACCTTGGACAGGAACAGATCTTTTACAGGAGACATGCCTAGGATGTAGCAAGGAAAAGCAAAATAAAGCACTGTAAAAACAATATGCTTAATTACCTCAAAAACAGGTTTGATAATACAGAACTATAATACAAATTTGATTCTGTCAATGAACAAAAATTAAGGAAAGGGGGAAAGTAAAAGAAAGAAAATGAAAGACGCCTAAGTTAATACATTTATTTGAAACTGTCTAAATTACCCCTTTTAGGCATGACCTTTGTTCAAAAGGTTAACAGCGTGAAACTGAGGTAAAGAAAGGGGGTGGGGTGTACCTGAGAAGTCACAGCGGGCGTTGTCGAAGGCGTCCACCATCCCCATTCTGGTGAGAACCTCCTTCAGGTCATACGTCTCCTCCATCTTGAACCGGGGCAGACCCACCTCCACCTCGACCCTGTGCATCCTGTCAGGCCCCGTCCACTCCACAAAGTTGGTGTAGGTCAGCTCTTTTTCCAACTGTCAGGAAGGCAGTGAGTGTGAGATTGAGTGACTGTGTGGAGGATTTCACCCACCTGAACACGTGTGTGTGTGTGTGTGTGTGTATGTGTGTGTGTGTTTACACACGTACCTTCTCCAGTCCTGTGGTACTGTCTTCCATCTCGTTGGGTAACATGATCAACATACTGAGGTCCTTTCCTTTATATGGCAGCTCCAGGATCTGGACAAAACATTTCAACACAATACTGTTTGATCAGAGACAGCAAATGGATTAACATTGTTTGTTTTATTGATTAGCTTGATAATAGGGATGTAACAGGTCCGGATTAAACTGAAAATGTTCTCTCCGGCCTCATCAGTTTGGTCTGTATGTGTACCGAAAAACTCTAACAACAACAACAACAAAAAATGACAATACAAGCTATTATTAATCTGCATTCAGAAAGGATTCAGACCACTTCACTTTTTCCACATTTCTGTTTTACTTTACCTGACATTTGGCCTCAGGTATAAAAGTAAGTGGAAACTTGGACTTCTGATACATCATCTTCACTGGCTTGTTTGCGTTCTGCAGCTGAAAACATACACAGTGTTTTCATTTAAATGTTCTGATTGTTATTATTACATGTTGGCGGTATTGCTCAAATTCATGTTGTTAATCGCAGATTTGAGTTGGAAGTTGAGGAGTCACTGACACTCAATCTAAACCTGTTGTTGTGAAATACAAACAAAATGTTTGGTATGAGGCACAGAAGTAACCCCTGTAATTCCACAGAAGTTAACTATTTGATCATCAGAGACGGTGTATGCAGTGACGTTGTAATTGCACAAGAGACCTCTCAAGAAGATCACCATCATATTTTTCTTGAATTGCACTTCACCCATCATTGACTTTAAGTCACATGAGGTTGTGTTTCATAGGTATAGTTTGTAAAGGTATTGCTACAGTACTGTTTCGTTCTTGAAGTGAGATATTGTTTCGAACTTTCATACTTAAAAGACTTAAAGAACAGGGCAATGCTGCAAAAGAAGCATTATCTGTCATTGAACCCTGAAGGCATTAATAAAAACATGACAAATGGAAAATGTTATTTTATGATTTACGAGTGGCTCCGTTGAGAATAACCATTTTAGGTTTGCATATGTTCTATTCTCATCCTCTGAAAAGTAATTAGGGTAGTTAGGGTAGCAGGGTCTAAACAGTTGAAGCTGTTTAACTCAGTACACTTTTACCTTGCTGATCCTGAATGGGGCTTCCTTGGTGTAGGCCTCTTGAAACTGCAGGTCCCAGTGTCCTTTGAAGTAGATGGCGTTGACCAGCACCAGCCTGGTCAGGTTATCCAGCACCCCTTTAGCTAGCAGGTTCTTGATCTTATCTGAGATAGAGGGAGCATAACAAACGGTGCGTGTACTAGGCCATTTGAAAATAGGAATGGAGATAACTCGTCTTTTAACGGAAGCAAAAAGAGAAAGTGTACGTGTGTCACCTTGAGTCTGTTTCTCCACCCAGCTGTTGATGTTGACTCTGGCTGTCTCAGAGTTGTTCACAAAGTCCACAGACTCCAGCTCAGCATTGTAGTGTTTCTTAGTGTCTCCAAGGAAATCCTCATTTAAAAAATATATATACAGACATACATACATAGAGGGAGAGAGAAAGAGAGGGAGGGAGAGAGAGATAGAGAGAGAACAATCAGCATTTGGTTCATTAGTTTGGATTCCTCACAGCACATTAGAAGATATAACCTGTGTAAGCACACACACAAAGATGCACGTTATAGATAAGGTTTACCTGGACAAACTGGTAGGACTGCTCCCCATAGAGGCGGTTAGCCAGACTCAGGGCGTAGGGCGCTCCTGCCTTGTTGAGCTCGGCCATGAGCTTACTAAAACTAACATGGACATCATCCTCAGCCTTATGAAGGTGCAGTGACTACAGACAGATCATATACACATGTTAGGGTATTGGGAGGGTGTTTTAGTGGTACAACCACTATTATACAAATGATATTATGAATAATAAAAAGTTTGTCAAAATGTTGACTGAAAACATGGTATAAAGTGTTAACATCAAACATACCTACAGTAATTGTCCTTCTAAGAAAAAACTCTTTTTTAGATATGAGATATTATGGTATCAGCAAAACGGAGGAAATCCATGCTGAGGTATGTTGTGTTTACGCAAGTAAGCTACCAAGCTTTAATGTGAACCCTTTCTAGAAAACGGATGACGGGACGAGGACCTACCTCTGACATCTGAGTGTGTGAGTGTGTGTGTGTGTGTCAAACCTACCTCTGACATCTGAGTGTGTGTGTGTGTGTGTGTCAAACCTACCTCTGACATCTGAGTGTGTGTGTGTGTGTGTGTGTGTGTGGAACCTACCTCTGACATCTGAGTGTGTGTGTGTGTGTGTGTTTGTGTGTCTTTGAACCTACCTCTGACATCTGAGTGTGTGTGTGTGTGTCTTTGAACCTACCTCTGACATCTGAGTGTGTGTGTGTGGAACCTACCTCTGACATCTGAGTGTGTGTGTGTGTGTGTGTGGAACCTACCTCTGACATCTGAGTGTGTGTGTGTGTGTGTGTCTTTGAACCTACCTCTGACATCTGAGAGTGTGTGTGTCTGGAACCTACCTCTGACATCTGAGTGTGTGCGTGTGTCTGGAACCTACCTCTGACATCTGAGTGTGTGTGTGTGTGTGTGTGTGTGTGTGTGTGTGTGTGTGTGTGGAACCTACCTCTGACATCTGAGTGTATGTGTGTGTTTGTGTGTCTTTGAACCTACCTCTGACATCTGTGTGCGTGTGTGTGTGTGTGTGTGTGTGTGTGTGTGTGTGTGGAACCTACCTCTGACATCTGAGTGTGTGTGTTGCCCCGGGCACCGAGGGTCACCATAGCCAGGGCAGAGGAGATGCTGAGAGGAGAGTAGAAGACATTGCCAGTCTTGTTGCTCTCGGTCAGTTTCTTGAACAGAGCCAGGGAGAAAGTGGTGTTTGCCTCAGACAGTGGGGTGGCTGCCATGGTGACTGATGGGGAAATACAGTACATAAGTATATAAAACATTACTATCAACATTAGAAGACATTATGCCTGCCAATAAGTTCCAGCTAGACAAAAGCATCACAATTCTCATGTGACCATAGGTTTTAGTGGTACATAAGGGTGATTTAGACTTTCCAAAATAACAAGTTCTCTGTGAAATAGTTACACAGCACCTGACGGTTTCGGATTATGTGCTCTATATATGAATGCAAGTAAACAATATCCAGAAAAGCATGCTGGCTGGCATACTTTAAAATGTGACCGGATTAAGTAGGGGATGCTGGATTTTATATACTATCTTGGCACATCCTAAATATTTTTCTGGCATACTAAATAGGATACTCGTATGGGCATTGAGACGCAGCCACAGGCTAGCAACATCTCTCAGGTACTCAACATTTTCCCAAATATAGTATGTCATCAGGGAACTTTTTCCATACTCAGCTTTCACATACTACCGTTGCCATACTGCCTGCTCATTTTTCGTCAAATGTAGTATGTTAAGGATATACAGTAGATGATTCCAAATACAGGCCATCTATGAGGCAAGTTTCACCCGGAAGACCCGTCAATGACATCGCCCTTCGCATAGTCTAGTGTAAACGCAGTCAGATGCTCTAAGCACCGCTGTTTCCTTTTTCTATGTCCCCTATGCATTTTCCTTCATATCACTCCTTAACCTCATGACGTTTTCCATCGGGTTCAAGGAAAATTAAATCCTACATAGTGAATGTCAAAGGACGAAAGCTACTTTTAGGCCCAATATATTTTCAGTCAGTTTCCCCTGTATAAATAAATAAAACAACAGTAACTATTTCACTTACGAGTGAAGGATCTTTCTGTGGGGTCCGCTGGTATAGTCGGAGTCCTCGAATACTGTAAGCGGATGGTGTGTTTAAACAAATTTCATTATTCTATGCGGATTCAATCTACTAATTTACCACAGCCAGCTTCCGCATCGTCAACTGGCACTGCGGACACCCACTGAACAAGCTCTGGAGTAGATATTGATCTCCAGTCCGGAAGTTAATGCGCATCCGAACTTAGACATCATCAGGGACAGGAGCTGATAATGACCAAAAACATACTAGTAGGCAAACATAGTATATAGGCTACAGTAGAGCAGTGCATTCCGAATGTATCCGGTTAATAATGACTTGGACTTCGATAGCGCCTTTCATGATACCCAAGGTCGCTTCACAAGAGTGGGAGGAGGAAGGTAGAGGGCAGGGTAGGGGTTTTAGGCAGGATAGGCGAGAGAGAAGAGGTGTGTTTTGAGGGACTTTTGGAACTGTGGCAGAGAAGTGGCAGAACGGATATGAGGGGGCAGGGTGTTCCAGAGGGTCGGGGCAATTGCACAGAAAGCCCTATCGCCAAAGGTTCTGAGTCTGGTGCGAGGAGTGGAGAGTTAGTCCTTGCTGGTGGAGCGCAGGGATCGTGACTGGGAGTACAGGTGGAGGAGGTCAGTGATGTACTTGGGTGCCAGTGAGTGAAGTGACTTGTAGGTGAGGAGGAGGATTTTGTAGCTGATGCGTTGTTTGATTGGTAGCCAGTGGAGTTTCTTGAGGATTGGGGTGATGTGCTGCCAGGGCTTAGTGTGAGTTAACACCCTGGCAGCTGAGTTCTGAACATACTGCAGCCTGTCTAGGGCCTTGTTGGGCAGCCCAGACAGGACACCATTGCAGTAGTCCAGACGGGAGGTGATGAAGGCATGAATGAGGATTTCGGTGACTGAGTCAGTGAGTGACAGCCGGAGTCTTGAAATGTTACGGAGGTGGAAGAAGGCAGATTTGGTGATGCTCTTAATGTGGGAACTGAATGAGAGTGTGGAGTCTAGAATGACGCCCAGGTTCCGCACTTCGGATGTTGGGGAGGTGGTGCAGCCGTCAATGACCAGGGTGAGGTCTCCAACCTTCTTGAGCAGTGGTGCTGGGGCCACCACCATGAGCTCTGTCTTGTTGGTGTTTAGTTTCAGTAGGTTATTGGTCATCCAGGTTTTGATATCAAGCAGACAGTTGTTGAGTTGTATTGGTGGGAGTTGTGAGGAGGGCTTGGTGCTGATATACAGTTGAGTGTCGTCTGCATAACAGTGAAAATTGAGTCCATGGTTGCGGATGATCTGACCGAGGGGGAGCAAGTAGATGGTAAAGAGGAGGGGGCCAAGAACAGAACCCTGGGGGACGCCATGGTTAACTGCAGCTGTGGTGGAGTGGGAGCCTTGCAGAGTGATGTATTGTTTTCGGTTGGAGAGGTAGGACTGGAACCAGGAGAGTGCAGTGTCTGTAAGACCGATGAGCTCAGAGAGACGGGAGAGGAGGATGGAATGGGAAATGGTATCAAAGGCAGCGGAGAGGTCCAGAAGGACAAGGATGGAAACAAGGCCATTATCTACAGCAATCAGGAGGTCGTTCGTTATTTTGATGAGGGCGGTTTCGGTGCTATGATGGGGTCTGAAACCGGATTGGAGAGGTTCAAAGAGCTCATGGTGGGACATGTGGTGTTGTAGCTGGGCAGCCACTGCTCTTTCCAGGATCTTGCTCAGGAACGGAAGGTTGGAGATTGGGCGGTAATTGTTGTGGTCATCTGGGTCCAGACCTGTCTTTTTGAGAGTTGGAATCACAACTGCCAGCTTAAAGCTGGAGGGTACCACACCAGAGCTAAGTGAGGCGTTGATGATGGCAATCACCATGGGGCAGATGGTGGGGAGACAGGCCTTCACTAGGGTCGTGGGGAGTGGATCCAGGTTAAAGTTAAATCGTAGCCTATAATAATAGTAAATAGCAGCTATAGGGGGAAAGCAGAGAGAAGAATAGGAGACGTAGAACTCCTTATAATATTATATATTAGTTATTTTCAGTCTCACAGCCTATAGCCCAGGGAAAATGGTCTGGATTGTAGTCATCTAGAACTCTTCATCATTTAACAAGGTCTGGATTGTAGTCATCTAGAACTCTTCATCATTGAACAAGGTCTGATTGTAGTCATCTAGAACTCCATCATTTACTAAGGTGTAGATTGTAGTCATCAAGACCTCTTCTATTCTTGTAATTTTCTTTGGCTTCGCAATCGGAACTATGCTTGAGACAAAAATAAAAAATAAGAAAAAACTGTGGCACTCTTTTTCTTGTTAACCACAAAGGCTCCAAGGCTGCAGTACCTAGACGGGGGAGCAGTAGCGCCCAGCAAAGAGGATGCTCATGGTGGGGTTATGACGGATGAAGAAGAGGAAGGGGTGGTCGGCGATGAAGGTGGGGGGCATCATGGCACAACGCACCATCTGGGGGAATAAGAGAAAGAACTGGGGGAATAAGAGAAAGAATAATAAAAACAACATATTAAGTAATTAAATTGAGTTACAAAAGTGACCAAGAGGTCCCCTTTAATATACAACCTCATGAGGTAAGAATGTTGGTAACCTAAGTGATAAATAGAGGGGATGGTACCTGAGAAGTCGCAGCGGGCGTTGTCGAAGGCGTCCACCATCCCCATTCTGGTGAGAACCTCCTTCAGGTCATACGTCTCCTCCATCTTGAACCGGGGCAGACCCACCTGCACCTCAACAGTGTCCATCATGTCGGGCCGCGTCCTCTCCACAAAGTCGGTGTAGGTCAGCTCTTTTTCCAACTGTCAGGAAGGCAGTGAGTGTGACGTTTGTCGCGTTTCGACCGCAGGAACTTTCCCCAGGCACTACGACTCTTTGGAGGAGCTCAGTGTGTTTTGACCTTCAACAAGAATTTCCCTCAAATGGTAGGGACCACAAGTACTAAAGTTAAGTAAAGTGCCTCGGTAACTGGCCTAGAATGGCCTTATACACACAAGGGCCGATGAATATGTCGCCTTCCAGATAATGATGACTATCCTGCAAAGTCATATTAAGTACAGTGATGCGTAATCAAACAAAGCGTCAGAAGGGGGATGCCACAGGATTTCTTTCTAGCGTTAAAAGATGAAACATTACTGGTACCTAAGGGTGAAGCCCGGGTTAAGTTTTATCTTTTCAGAAAGCTGTTAAATGTGCTGCGCTTAAAAGACAATGTTCCCTCCAAATGAAACCCCAGGTGCTTGTAAGATGATATCACCTTTATTATCTGGCGTTCAAAAGTGAGAACTAGTCAGAGGAAATATTTTTGTTTTGCAGTTTTCAAGTAGACTCTTCAATTATGAGAGAAGTGCAATAAAGGATAGTTTAATCTGCATACAGATGTCCATTAGCATCAACAACATTATCACAAAGATAACCTACATAAATAGTGAACAATGACTTCCCCAGAACTGAACTCTGCGGCACTTCAGCAGTTACTTCTCAGAAGTCACACCATCAACCTGGACTTATCGTGATCTAACACTTTCCTACTCCCCTAAACAATAGCTGTACTCAAAAGGCGCATGTTTGTCAATCTTTGATATCATTATTTGACAATCTACCGTAAGAATTGCTTTGGCCAAATCAAAGAATAATGCAGCACATTGCTGCTTGGAATCAAGTTCAAGTTCTTACAGAATTTAACAAAGGAAGTGGTACTGCGATTCTTTTTAAAGCCAGACTGAAACTTACGTTAGGATATTATTAGATTAGAAAAACAGTAAATGGCTCACTGACAAGTGATTCAAGGAGTTTGGCAAGAACCGCAAGTTTTGAGATTTGAGAGGTCAATAGCTGTTAAGACTAGCAAAAAGGTCTTCCCCTTTTTATGGCAGATTAAGAGCACATTTCCACAGCTCTGAAATAGAATCCAGTTTTAAGTTTAAAATGTAGGTTAAGGGTTCAGCGATAATATCAGCAGCCAGTTTCCAAACGCCTGGGTCTAAATGATCAGGACCAGCTGACTTCCTGGGATTTATAGTTTTCAGAGCTGAAGGACCTCTTTCCTTGTGAAGGAGGTCAAGTAAAAAAATAAAAATCGCCTACTCTGCCTTTGACACAGCCAGGCTCATCTAGAGCTACATCAGGCACTTGTATTAATGGTAAAAACAGCAAATATGATTTGGACTTAAACTGAAAGTCCCTGATGAGGAAAAGTGTATGTTAAAATAGTTCATCATTTCACCTTTGCCAATAAGAACCTGTATTACATTAATACATTTTGACAAAGGTAAAGAAGAGGAAGTGGTACAAACAGGCTTAATATTCGTCCAAAACGTATGAGGGTCAATCAAGTCCCTCAATATTTCACTCAGATAAATTTGATTTTGCCTTAGGGATGTGAGATACATTTGTTATATAGAACATGCCATGTTTTAAAACCACATAACACCACTGCAGTGAAAGGCCGTTTCCATAATACCTTGTAGCTCACCTCATGCAAGTGTTGCAAACTTGTGGTAGTATAAAGGTGGCACAAATTCTAGCTCATGTTTTTGACTTCATCTGACTACCAATTCATTACAATTTGAAAGCTTTAAATTTCCACACAAAATCTTATCTCTGAACCCCCAAACGTATTTTATCAGACCAAAAAAGAACAGAACTCATGCTTTATTTCCGATGAATTATTTATTCCTTGCTACTTTTCAATGTTTGCTAAAAAGCCACTCATCATAGAACACATACTTATATCAAGGAATTTTTCTCTATTATCAAAACAAATACTCAATAGAGCAAAAATAATATAATTGCACTTAATAAGCAAGAAAACAGCTAATAGACTACATCATGTCATAAAAAGGCATTGTAAGGCACTGTAAAATAGCTTCATGTCAGAGAAGATTATTCAACTTAATATATAGCTGTTTGGAATCGCCTACTATGCATCCGTGATATACTAAATATTACGAAAAATGTGGATGCAGTATACCAACGATACATTGTATGTTAAATTTAAGTATGCAAAAATTCCTGGATGACATATTATACTTGAAAAAAGGTTAAGTACCCAAGAGATATTGCTAGACGATGCTTCACGCCCCAAAATGTAATGCACCCTCTCCCTCTTCTGACTTTGACTGAATTAAATAAGCTGGGGTTTTGGTCACATGTTCCAGTTGAGTATACTAACAATTTAAGTTTACTAGATTTCGGTTTAAGTACACAGTACGTACTCATTGACTGTATATAGTACATAGTATTTAAGTATGTGGTTCCAAACAAAGCAATACATTTCATCAAGTTAAGGTTTTGGTAAACACACGATCAAAAGGAGTGCATGATTCATTTAAGAACACAGGGGTAGTGCATACTTTAGATGAGTTGCCTATGGTCAAAGAGTAACATTGTATTACACAAACACATGTGAGGTAACGGACAACCTGTACTAATAACACTTTAGCAGAAGTACCCTCTCTGTTACAGTGCATTAGAACCGAACCATGATGATTGTAGGGAGGAATTTAGGAAACCCAGATCGGGATGAGGTTGCATCAGATGGTGCGGAGTTGAGAGGAAGCCATTTTGGTTTATGTGTGGCGCGTACAGGTTAACGGCTGTAAAGTACAGGTTTGAAACGGCATTGTCGTCATCTAAGATTTTTGTATACTCTTGAAAAGCAATTTTTTCTAATAAAAGCCAAAAGGTTTCAAGGCAGCGGTGTCTAGACGGGGGAGCAGTAGCGCCCAGCGAAGAGGATGCTCATGGTGGGGTTATGGCGGATGAAGAAGAGGAAGGGGTGGTCGGCGATGAAGGTGGCGGGCATCATGGCACAACGCATCATCATGATGGCAGCGGTGGCCGCAGCAGCCTCAGTTCCTTCCTCGTTGACCTCTACAAAGGCCTTGTGGACCACCTCGGACAGGACCAGGTCGTTTACAGGAGACATGCCTAGGATGTGGGAAAGAAAAGCAAAACAATGCACTGTAAAAAAAAAAAAAAACGAAATAAAAAGTTTTGGTAACAACAGAAAATTCCAGAAAAAAAGTGGTCATGAGAGAGAGAGAAAAAAGACAAAAAAACAAAAGAAAGATCAATGAAGTAAGTTAATACATTTTGTTGAAAATGACTGAAAAGTAGAGAGAAAAATGTAAACAACAAATTAGGCCTAAGTCATTCAAGTAAGTAAAGAAGTTACTGAAAGTCCCGCTTTTCTAGACGACCTTAGGTCAGAAGGTTAGTAACCTGAGAGATATAAAATAAAACGAAAGGGTACCTGCAAAGTCACAGCGGGCGTTGTCGAAGGCATCCACCATCCCCATTCTGGTGAGAACCTCCTTCAGGTCATACGTCTCCTCCATCTTGAACCGGGGCAGACCCACCTGCACCTCAACAGTGTCCATCATGTCGGGCCGCGTCCACTCCACAAAGTTGGTGTAGGTCAGCGCCTTTTCCAACTGTCAGGAAGACAGTGAGTGTGAGACTGAGGGAGTGTGTGGATGATTTCACCCACCTGAACACGTGTGTGTGTGTGTGTGTGTGTGTGTGTGTGTGTATATATATATACAGACGTGTGTCCACTCATACCTTCTCCAGTCCTGTGGTACTGTCTTCCATCTCGTTGGGTAACATGATCAACATACTGAGGTCCTTTCCTTTATATGGCAGCTCCAGGATCTGGACATAACATTCCAACACAATACAGTGTTTGCATTGACATCTACAAATCGAACTAGTGTTTGATCATTGACAACCATGCAGATCAATAGTCTTTGTTCCATTGATATGATTGACAGTACTTAATAATAAATACGTTGACTGATAGTCAGTCAGAGTGCTTACCTGACACTTGGCCTCAGGTATAAAAGTAAGTGGAAACTTGGTCTTCTGATACATCATCTTCACGGGCTTGTTTGCGTTCTGCAGAGCAAACCGCAGATAGTATTTTTAGTATTCTTACTTGAATTTTCGGATTGTTATTACATGACTGTGCTATTGCTCAAATTGTTGCAAACAACACATATTGCACGGAAAAGCAGAGTCAATCGCAACGTGAAGTTTGGAAACCAGAACATTTCTTTGCTATGTGGCAGGAAGCAATTTCGGTTATCACAGAAAAGTTACTGCAATGCTGATTATCAACATTGTGGTTAGTGTTGCTTTCATAACAAGAGGAGCTTGGCAGAACTCTTAAAAAGATGAAATGATTTCATTTATAAAAATAAATGATTAGACGTATTTTATGTTATTTTTCCTTTAAATTGGTAAAAGATGCGATATTGAATAGTGTAGCTGTGTGGAGGTTTAATGCAGACACGATCCTGAGGCGGTTTGAAGGTATGTATATTATTCTGCACTGCTCCTCTGCCTGTTGAGGTTATCCTGCAGGATATAAATGGTTTACGCTGTCCAAAAACACCAAGCATTTTTTGGAATGAGGGGCTCCATAAAGAAAAAACCTTTCAGTACACATTTACCTTGCCGACTCTGAACTGGGCGTCCTGGGTGCGGGCTTCCGGAAACTTCTTTTCCCAGTTGCCTTTGAAGTAGATGGCGTTGACCAGCACCAGCCTGGTCAGGTTATCCAGCACCCCTTTAGCTAGCAGGTTCCTTGATCTTATCTGAGGAGGAGGCAACATAAGAATAGTTGCCAATCGCATTTAAAAAGAGAAAAGGAGATGGCAAAACTCGTCTTTTAACTGAGATGAAGCAGAAAAGAAAGTATGAGTGTGTCACCTTGAGTCTGTTTCTCCACCCAGCTGTTGATGTTGACTCTGGCTGTCTCAGAGTTGTTCACAAAGTCCACAGACTCCAGCTCGGCTTTGTAGTGTTTTTTAGTGTCTCCAAGGAAATCCTAAGAAACAGTAAGAGAGAGATAGTCATAGAGCTTTTATCCATATAAGGGACACTGATTGATCCGTAGAGAATATAATAGTAAAAATAAAAGATTACAATCAGTACTGCCTTTGTTCAATTGCTTGGAGCTGACAGTATAGCAAGACATTCCAATCCTTATTACCCCCCCTTGTAAACTCACACACACACACACACACCCATTTACCTGGACAAACTGGTAGGACTGCTCCCCATAGAGGCGGTTAGCCAGACCCCCCCCCCCCCCCCC
>CM030186.1:15660221-15725221 GCA_017639675.1 Aplochiton taeniatus
GAACGACTCCATCACCACCTGCTCCGCACCCGCCCTGCCCCCCGGCCCTCGGGCCGCAGCCACCTCCGGGCGCGGTCCAGCAGCTGCTGTGCAAAGGCGTAGGGTCTGGCACAGCGTGGAAGGCCAGGGACCGAATGCCCGCCGGTGCTCCTCGGGGGTCAGGCCCAGGCGGTTCCCGGATCGCCCTCGCCACCGCTCCGTAGCGGGCCGCCTCCTCCGCTGGCAGACTGTGGGGCGGCGGCCAGCTGCGCCTCCCCCTCGTCAGCAGGGGAAGCAGGCGACAGGCCCAGTCCCCCTCCGGCCACCCGCACTCCGGGCCGTTCGCTCGGGCCGTTCGCTTACGGATTTTCACTTCCGATGTACTGTTTCTGTCTGAGTTAATTGTTCCTTGTTGAAATAACTGTGGGAGGAAAGAATAGTTGTCATATTATATCTATTTGCTATATTTCAATGCTACAATTGTATAATTTAAAGAATTGTATATTGGCACATTACTAAACAGAATCCATCCCCAGAGCATGGATTTGTATATTTACTCACAGAAAACCAATGTTGGCCAAGGAAAATGACAACCACTGTTATTACAATCACGTCTTGAGGTTTGTAATTATTCTCGCCTTGTGTCGCAACCTGAAAATACACTGTACACTGTAATACATGGAGGAATGTTAATTTGGAGTTTTTTTCAACAACAGGTGACGCTTACTACAGAAGAAAAAAAAGAAATATAGAAAATGGAACTTTGTTATAACTTACTGCAGATGACAAAACAGTGCTCCCCTGTGTGTCTGTCTATAGGCACCGGCCCTAAAACGCATGCACAACGTTGACGAGTCTTAAGTTTTTAACGACTTTGTTGCAACTCTCTTCGACACTCTGGACATCAACAGTCATTGCTTGACCTTAAATACGAATACAGTCGAGACAAATGTCCAAATGGATACTGATGAGGATCATTCAGTATCTCCAAACAGATGGTACAGGTTAAATATTGGTCCAAACTTCATTTTGAGAGTAGCAAAGTGAACGCAGCATTCCAGAGGCAGCGTTGCACTAAATCAGGCAAAACTATTGTTGTGAGACATGTTAATGTTCACATTTTATGTGTATGCTTTGTTGCTAATACAGTCCCCTCCAAAAGTATTGGAACAGTAATGCCAATTCCTTTATTTTTGCTGTAGACTGAAAGCGTTTGGGTTTGACACCAAAAGATGAATATGAGACAAAGATCAATATGTCAGCTTTTATTTCCAGGTATTTTCATCTGGATCTGATAAACAACTTAGAAGATATCATTATTTGTAAAGGAACACCACATTTTTTGTTGAGCAAAAGTATTGGAACATGTGACTAAACAGGTGTGTTTTGTTGCCCAGGTGTGTCTTATTACATTTATTATTCAAACAATAAATAACACTGAATGTCTAGGCTCAGTTTCAGATTCTGGTTTTGCCTGTGCAGACTGCAGTTATAGTAATCAACATGAAAAGCAGAGAACTGTCTATGGGTGAAAAGAAAGCAATTGTGAAGCTAAGAGAAGATGGGAAATCAATCAGAGCCATTGCACAGACACTAGCCATAGCCAGTACAACAATTTGGAATATCCTCAGGAAGAAACAAACTACTGGTGTACTAAGTAACAGACATCGAACGGGACGACCAAGGAAAACAACAGCAGTTGACGACAGAAACATTGTCAGAGCTGTGAAGAAAGACCCTAAAACTACTGTTGGTGAGATCAACAACAACCTCCAGAGGGCAGGAGTGAAGGTTTCAGAATCCACTGTTCGCAGAAGACTTCATGGACAACAGTACAGAGGCTACACCAGAAGATGCAAGCCATTCATTAGCATAAAGAATAGGAAGGCCAGGCTGGATTTTGCCAAAAAGTACAGAGACGAGCCTCAAAAATTCTGGGAAAAGTTTTATGGACTGATGAGACGAAGATTAACTTCTACCAGAGTGATGGAAAGGCTAAGGTTTGGAGAAAAAAAGGATCTGCTCATGACCCCCAAAACACAAGCTCATCTGTGAAACACGGTGGAGGTAATGTGATGGCTTGGGCTTCAATGGCTTCTTCTGGGACGGGCTCATTAATCTTCATTGATGATGTAACACATGATGGCGGCAGCAAAATGAATTCGGAAGTCTACAGAAACATTTTGTCTGCCAATTTAAAGAAGGATGCAACCAAACTGATTGGGAGATCCTTTGTCATGCAGCAAGATAATGACCCTAAACACACTGCAAAAGCAACAAAGGAGTTCATCAGGGGCAAGAAGTGGAAGGTCCTAGACTGGCCAAGTCAATCTCCAGACTTAAACCCTATAGAGCATTCTTTTTACCTTCTTAAAAGGAGACTGAAGGGAGAAACACCCCAAAACAAGCAACAACTGAAAGAGGCTGCAGTGAAAGCCTGGAAAGTCATAACAAAAGAAGAATGCAAAAGTTTGGTGATGTCCATGGGTCGCAGGCTTGATGCAGTTATTGAAAGCAAAGGATTTGCAACAAAATATTGAGTCTTATTCACTTAAATCCATTTCAAGTCTATCTGTTCCAATACTTTTGCTCATCTAAAAATGTGGTCTTTCTTTTCAAATAATGATATCTTCTAAGTTGTTTATCAGATCCAGATGAAAATACCTGGAAATAAAAGCTGACATATTGATCTTTTGTCTCATATTCATCTTTTGGTGTCAAACCCAAACGCTTTCAGTCTACAGCAAAAATAAAGGAATTGGCATTACTGTTCCAATACTTTTGGAGGGGACTGTATACTGTGTTGCATGGGCACGGTGGAGACCCTAAGTTAGAGTAGACTGTGTACCCCCGTTACTTAGTTATGGCAGTTGTTAAATGGATCTCCTAAGTGGAAATTCAGTTGGGTTATTGGCAAGGGTGTAGTTCCGAAGACTATATGCGGAAGTGCCTTCAACCTGCATTCTTTCTGATAGCCAGCAGGGACGGCTCCACTGGTTGCAGAAAGGACTGCGATTGTATGGAACTATGATCAAATGACCCTACTTTTCACTTACTTTATTACACCAGTAAACATTTTCTATACGAGTTTATGATGTATGTAATTTGCTAGTTTCAAGTCATTTTCAATGCAGCATGATTTCATTTTGTAAATGATCGTCCCATTTAGAGTCAAATAGACGTACAATAGGGTATGCTTTAGGGCGTGGGCAGCTTGTGATGGACACCCCATTTTCCATTTCACTGTCACTGTTTAACACTTGTAAGGTAACATTAATGTAGGCCTAACCTTAGATTTACAGAACAAAGTTTAAAAACATGTTAGTATGAATATTTTACCATAAATTATGTTACACACAGTTTAGCGTTCGCTTGGCGTCACTTCTGGTTTAAAAAAACCACGATGGCGAAAACTCGAGGGTTCAAAACGGGTGTCCACAAATCAGTGGGTGACGTCACGTTGGCTATTTCCATATAATATACTGTCAGTGGTTGTTGGCAGTGTATCCTACCATTCGCTAATGTTAACTGCCTTCTAACGTCAAAAGTAGTTGTTACCTACACAACGTCATGCTACTCTAAAAAGGCCTTTTTTTATTCGAAGAAATAAGCAGTAGGCTACACAGGTAAAATACATATAGGCGGTATACATTCCGATATTATTGAAAGAGTTGAGCAAATAAACATCACTTCATCAAAACATGTCAAAAAGAAGTACATAATTAATAAAAGAAAACATAAAATGACAAAACCATTGTCAGTATATTGGGTCTGTTTCCAAATATTTGTTCATAATACTGTAAAGTGAAATCGTTATTTAAAGTTCTCAGAGTTTTCAAAATATATTCGAGTTCTGTCAAATATATTTTACCTTTTTGGAGCAGACTTCTTAAACGTATGTTAATGTATAAAGTAGGCCTATTTTGCATTATGGACCAAAAAAATTGCTCATTACATGGTTTTCAACGTATCTCTTTCCGCCCGTAAAATAACAATTCTATTAGTTAGGACATAGTCGATATTCAGAAAACCAAATATATACAATTACTCTTTCCAGAAGGTTACAATTACATTAGGCCTACATTCATAAAACAAATGAGTTATACTCTCTCCTGCCGTAGACCTACCACAGGACACATTCCTCACTCTCATCAGTGTATTTTGATAAAAGGGAATCACAGGAATATATTTTTAAGTAAAATCTTAAAGTGGACTTCTTTAACCTTATAGTATTTGTAAGGTATCAACCATTGGCATTATATTATAAGTATCAACCAAGCTTTGTTTCCATTCAATGTCGAAAAAGGACGTTTACTGTCTTGAATATCGCGACAACGTAATTTCCCCTCGAGCTGGTGATGATTAAATTTGCTTTTTGAAAGGGCGCATGACACTGCGTGCGGAAGTGACCAGCAGTACTAGCCAGCCTGCAAGAATTAACGTTAGCTAACGTTACCAAGAGAAAAAATACCGCAGAAGGTGTCGCACAAACGTTTCATAATTCAAAATCTAGGTACTTGTTTCATCAAACGATCTGTGTGCTGGTATCTTATTGGAAAAAATGTTCTTTTTCTTATTCTGTCTAAATTGAATTAGTTGTCGTTAGCTTGCTAACTGGCTAACGTAAGCTAGAAGTGAATCTTGTCATGTGAACCTAGCTAGCTACCTGTGCACTGATAGCTAACGTTATGCTAGCATCAACGTTTGGCTAGCATGTCAAGACTGAAGTCCCCGAATGTTCTAGAGACTGACGCTTAGCTTAACTAGCTAATGGCTAGCAGCTAGCAACCGTGTTAGCTTTACGTTTGTCATTAAACTTGTCAACGATAAATTGGTCAGCATTTTATGTTTATTTTGTTCTAGCATTACAGAATGTGTTACGAGCTTTACATGACACCCCCTTGCATTTTCAAATATCGACATAACGTCTATGTAGTGCTACTAGTGAAACTTGACTTACTAAATGTGAGTTTACTTTTGTCAGTTGTGTGCTAAAGTTATCAAAACTAGTGGGCTAGTCTTTAGCGAGTAATTTTTTAAGGCTTCGTATAAGAAAAAACTAACTTAACAGAATAATTGATCTGTCTGTATTTTAACAGGGGCAACCGGTACCAATATGGCTGATACGGAGCAGACACGACCCCCTCTCCCAGTTGGGCCATTGGTGAGTATTGCCAACTTGTCATAGGTAACACAATCTCTCTTGGAAGTTTCTGTATCATAAGAACAACTCCTATGAGAGGACCATGTACTTATGTATACAAGATTTCCCCACCAACATTGTCTGCAATGCCAGGATAATGCAGTTGTATACCAGATAGAGCCTAAACTAGAACTTACTTAAATCCATTAGTTATGCTGAAGGGGGGAGCTTGAATTATTCCCCAAAATCAAGGGTGTTGAGAGAAGGAAAATGCACACAATACTACCTTGTTGGTCTGTTCCTATCCTTTGAAGTCCTATCCCCCCCAAATACATTATGCAAAGAGTGTTACGTTTTGGGAAAATACTAGAGAATTTATGATGTGCTCCAGCAATAGACATAGAAAAACACAAATTGTAAAATAGTTTTATAAAAGAGCCCCTGAATGCAAAAAGTGGCCTTGTGAGTTGTTCCGCGTGCATGGGCAAAATTGCAATTGAAGGGATAAAGCCTTTTTACTGTTTCCATGCAACATTCATTGGAATAAAAGAAGATGCACCTTTCATTAAATAGAGCATGTCTATCTTTTCAGCAATTTCTGTTGAGCAATAAATTGGAGACTGCGATGTGGCTGTCCAGGCTCTTCACTGTATACTGCTCTGTCATGTTCATCCTGCCACTCTTGGGGTAAGTTCAGTTTTTCTAACTACTTGCCTGAGAACCAGTGGTGTTGTGGTGCCTATATGCAGGGCATACAAAGAATTAACAATTGTCTAGATTATATCGGTATCTCAACAAAATAGAGGGAATGTATTGGGAACAGAATTGGAAAGGTCTAAATGCGCCTAATGTCAACAGGGAATCATTAAAGTAGGTAATTTGCTATTGCACTAATTGTCATCCAAGCATAACAGTTTTTTCAGGGATTACTTACCAACGCAAAATAACGTGGCTGTTTTTGTATCTCATGACTGTGTATAGCAATGCATTGTATTAAGAACACTTCTATTTTCCCCACCGTGGATGTGCTTCAGAGCCCACGCTGCCGCCAACTTCTATCAGCGTGCTCTGCTAGGCCAATGCCCTAACCAGTGCCCTGCGGCTACACCAGAGACTCCCCCCGCTTCCAGCTGAGTAGAGCCTTCCTGGCCCAGGCTCTCCAGGAGGGACAGCTGTCACTACCTGCTGTACTCCCTTATCCTGGTCAACTCGTACCCCATCACAAGTATCCTTCAAACCACCCAAGCTGGTTGGAAAGATTTGCAGTGTAAAATGTGTGTCACTTTAAGAGGCTTCAACAAAAACCCAAGAAAAACAATCAAAGTGCTACTCTTAGAAGGTTTTTATTGTATGTACTTGGGTACCGTTACTTTCAGATGTTTTTGTGGAACTGGCCTTGTGCCAGTGCATCTGCGGGCATTTGTTTAAACTCTGTCTTTGAGTTGCATAGCTGTATAATACCGCTAAGAGTCTTTAGGTCCTTTTGTGGTGTCATGACCCAAATATTATGGTCTATTATCAAGAGGGCTGTTTTGGTACTTTGGGTATTGCATGTATGTATTCCATTGAGCCTCATTTGAATCCTTAACAACAACTCCCAGTGAGCATATTCCCCGTTTTCCTTTTCTCTTTGCTTCATGCAACCACCTACACAAAGAAGGTCCTTGAGGTAAGTGTTCCACGCGCTGTGCCATCAGCCAAAGTGGGGTCTTCCTGAAGACTGACGGTGGTGAAAGACACATTTCTCGACTTTTGGTTGTTTGCCAGCGTCTGTCGCCGACCTTTGAGTTTTGTTTGAAAACTCTCCTCCTAGTCCGTGGGACCCAACAGCCTCCCGTTTGTGCGTAACTTCCTGGACAAACTGAGCGCCAACCAACAGAACATCCTCAAGTTCGTTGCCTGCAATGAGATATTCCTCATGCCAGCCACCGTGTTTATGCTCTTCAGGTAGGTGTTTATTCAAAACTCCAAACGGATAGTAAATTCTCCATTTTTCTACCCTTTCCTAGATGCAATCTGTTGATCCTCCTTGAGTCCGTTTAGACGTGTTTGTAATGTGTTGGCAGTGGCCAGGGAAGTCTGCTGCAGCCCTCATTTACTACAGGTTCCTCACTCTCCGCTACACCCTCAAGAAGAAACCCATACTGCCGGTGAGACATGATTTAAACTGCACACCATGAATTGAAGTTTGCACTAAGTCAGTAAGGCTCCATCGGCCCGGTGAAGTTTTACAACATTATTATTATTATTATTCTTTTTCCAAGTTGTGTGTTTCTTTTCGCCCTCCAACCCCAGCTCCTTGTTTACCGAGCTGCGTATTCTTCTGGAGCACTTCATCATGAAGCCCACCTGCCCTGCGTTCTTCAGGAAGATGTGCCTCAACAGCATTGCCTTCATCAGCCGCCTGGCACCCACAGGAGTCTGACCTCACATCCCCCATCCCGACACATTTACTAGTTTTTGTTTTCCACCAGAAGGACTCAAAAGGACAGACAACACTAACAACAAACAAAAAAAAAACTTTGAATGTTACACGTCTGGTCTGTGTTGCTGCTTTTCTGTATAAGTAGAGGCCCAGCCTGCAATGCACTGAACCCCGTGTAAGAAGCCATTTTGGCAGCATCCAACAGCTGGACACTCCCCACTTCCCCCCATTTCCCTCCATGCCTCTTGGGGTCTACTTGGAAAGAACCCCTCACTGACTATCTGTGCTCTGAGGAGGGACCTGTGATGGTCAACATGTCTCATCTGTCCCATGTTCCTATTTATTCATGGAAAATACTTGCTCTTTCAACAAAAAAATAATGAATTAACTTTCTGAGATGAGTTATTTAAATTGAGGGTATGCTATTGTAGTTGCGGTCTTAACATTAATCATATTGTGTTTTTCAAAGCGTTGTGACTGAGAAATTGTGGGTGTGTGCGTGCATTTTTTACACCGACCCATTCCATTTTATACTACTTTGTTCATGTGGAAAGCGTTGGTTTTCATGATTTGTCTTAAATGTTGAATATTGAAATGTGATCTATGCCATTGATTAACTAACTAATTTAAAATGTAGTGTTTCGATGTAGATTAACAGATGCTATGTTGAGATTTGGGACTTCTGTGGTAAGACTAGTTGAAACTATTGGACTTAAGAAAGGTATCCAGGACCCAACAGTCCAACAATTCTACGTGCATTATGCAGTTTGTTATACAGTAGATCTGATAACCTTTCTTGTAATAACAGCCTGCATCATTAGATCCTTGAGATGACTTAAATTTGCATTGAAATTGATTTCTGGTGTTTTCATAGCATGCCCTTATTGTGTATCTGCTATGTTAAATGTATTTATTTACCTTTTAATGAATCCATGTTTGTGTAGGCAGAATTAAAAATAATCAATTGAATTACTAAATAAAAAATCTGAAAAGTGTATCGTGTGGGATGCAGAATTTTGAAAAAAGATGGTGGGCTCCCACAGCTTTGTACTTTCTTGTCTTCTATCAAATGTGAAGCCCTTTTTAGTCTGGTTTCAGAGCTGGTCGAAGTACCTTTCCAGCAGCCATTCTTGTAATAAATAATACTGCTCTTGATAAGCATTGTGCAACTTTGATAAGACATTTATCAAAGGCTTTTGATACAGCTAATCACAGACTACTAGATAGATTAGCCTCGCAGGGATTGGATGATACTGGATTCAAGACTACCTTTGATGCAACACAGTTGAAACTTAAATACTGAACTGAATTGCAAATATTGAAACACTTTTATTGTTTGTTTATTTTAAATGTTTATTTTTTTTCCAGGGCACTCATGCAAGAGAGAGTTAGTCTCAGTCTGTTACCCCTGAATAAAATACAATGAAAATAAATAACAATAACAAACAGCAGAAAAAAAGAAGTTTATGACCAAAAACGTTTATTTTAATTTGCTCTGCTGTTAACGACAATCGCATCTTTGACTTTGCTCTCCTTTTTGTCCGTTTACAATTCCTGTTTTTTTGGATGAAATTCGGCCAAAGTTCTGAAACTTTCGGGGGATCTGCTTAGTGGTCAATGCTTTGTTGAGTAACAGCTTAAATCTACAGAGGAAAGAATGCCGGTATTGCAGATTTTATGTTGTGTTGAAACAATACCAGCTAGTGATTAGGCGTTCTCTATTATTTGTATAAATGAATGTATACATGCATGAATGATATAGGCTACAAATGCCAGGACTTATCATTTTGTATTTGCAGCCCCTCCACAATAGGAACTTCATAGGCCTACAAGTGGAACTTCATGGCCTGTTTATATCTACGACATGTGCATGTAATTCGTTTTTTAAATGACGTATACCATGTTACCCTGAGAAACGATGATTATTAATTGGGTCACAAAAGTAGGCAATCGGAAAGTTTGTCAAAACGATGTCTTAATGGCAAAACAAGGAAATCGTTTCACCATACAGTTCTATAATAATAACGCGTGACAAGTTATTCTTGGCAGCCCCATATTAGGCAAAACATATCAGAGGATAACAAGGTAGGCATATATTTCAACGGCAAATAGAATGTTTGTTTGTTATGTTTATAGGCTTTTGAAGTAAGCTATTATTTCTGTAGCGTTAGAGACATTATTTAATTATTGTTAAACATGTTTATTTGGAAATATTCTTCATTTTTATCGTTTTGTTTTGTTGTTTTAATTTAGGCCTATATAAATATATTATATATATATATATATATATATATATATATATATATATATATATATTTTTTTTTTTTTTTTAAGTGACTATCTATGTTGAACAGCGCACTGCTGGAAAGAGAAAGGCCAAGTCTTGGTTGGTGAATGGATACAATAATAACTGGCTAATTTAAAAAAATGACGTCGGACCACCCTGAGCAACGGTGCTTATTATTGCGTCACAAAAGTATCAGAACGTTCGTTAAAACGATGTTTGATGGCAAAGCGTATGATAACTCGTGTCAGTCGTATGATAACTCGTGCCAAGTAATAATTGGCAACCCCATATTAAGCAAAATATATTAGAGGAAAACAAGGTATTTCAACGGCAATTTAGAATGTTTGTTTGTCAAATAGGCTTATGAGTGAGCTATTATTTCTGTAGCGTGTCAGATACATTATTTAATTATAGTTAAATATGTTTATTTCAAAATGTTCTTTCCTTTTTATCGTTTTGTTGAGTAGTTTTAATGTAGTCCTGGCTATAGATATATTATGTGACCATGTATTTTGAACAGCGCACTGCTGGAAAAGAGATAAGTCTAGTCTCGGTTGGTAAATGGATACAATCTACCCTGAGCAACGGTGATCATTATTGCGTCACAAAAGTATTAGGACTTTTGTCAAAATATGTTTTGATGGCAAAGCAAAAGATTCCTTTCACTTTTCAGTCATAATAATAACTCGTGCCAAGTTATTCTTGGCAACCCCATATTAAGCAAAATATATCAGAGGAAAACAAGTAGGCTATTATTCAACGTCAATAGAATGTAAGTTTGTCATGTTTGTTAGGCTTATGAAGTGAGCTGTTATTTTGTAGTGTGTCAGAGATTTTATTAAATTATTAATAAATATGTTTATTTCAAAATGTTTATTTCAAAACTAACATAATAAATTATAAAAAATATATATATAATATATTATTATGTCAGTAGGCTAAATGCATTTTGAACTGCGCACTGCTGGAAAAGAGACATAGGCTCTCTCAGTAGGTTTCCCATAGGCTGAATAAATACATAATAAATGTTATTTGGTTTGTGTTAAAACCAGTCTGCCCCAGAATTGCTGCAGGCCAACATCAGCCCTTTTAAAATGGACAAGGAAGAACTTGGCGACCAGGAGATTGAGCACTGCACCAACGAGGTCCTGGGGAGTGTGATGGAGGCCTACAGGGTGGCTGGTCTTGAGCCTAATACAGACTACCGCCTTCGAGAAAGTGAGGGGTCATCGCAAACCGACGACCCCGATCTGGTCCACTATTTAGGACATTTGATCTCTGTTCTTCAGAGAACCTCCCTCAACTTTGACCTGCCATCTTGTGAGCCTGTGCATGAAAAACCGCAAAGGTAATGTGGATTTAATTTTTTTGGTTATTGGTTATTATTCTTATATGAATATTACCATCAGTCATACATATATTTATATAAATGTGGCAAAAATAACTCCTGTCAGAAACGTCTCTACATAAAAAGAATGTTTATTTTTTGTAGCCCTGTAGTCGTGTTAATTCAGGGGAGCACTTGTCTAGTGTCTCACTCACTTAATGAGGTCATAAAGAAGCAGCATGTTGCTTTTTCAGTGCTGCTTGCATTTCATGGTCTGTGTTTCTTTCTAGTGGAAAAACACGGTATTGAATTGAAGTGATTTCTTTGCTTCTCTATTCTAACCAGAAGAAATCATGATTTCATTTCACTGTGAAATATACTGAAGCTATGAATAAATACTCTTTTTTTTTTTTTTACAGTTTTATATTGTGTATAATAATATAAGGGGGTTCTTGAATTGACTTTTTCTCTGTGAGTAGCATTGAAAGTGTAGCATACACCATGAGGCAGGAAATCCCTGCTATCAGGAAGCTGTCCAGCTCGGCGTTCCAAAGCAATGCAGTTGAGAATGTTGGTGATGTTCTCCTGAGTGACGAAAGGAGCGTCACTCCTTTGAGAACGCCACATTTCCCTTGGTCCGACTCAGATGTAGAGGAGAAAGCCACCATGGTTGTGTCTGAGGTCCTGGGCTCAGTGAAGACAACCCTGGTCAATAAGGCCCCCTCCGTCCCCAGCAGGATGTCCAAGAGCGCATTATCTCTGGAGGCCCGGCTAATCGTCAGAGAGATTATGGAGCAAGAGAAGGACTTCTCCAGCTCCAGTGGAACGCCATCTCCGATGGAGGAACGGCTGGCCGAAGTCGAGGACGCTCCCCAGACCGGCCCGATGCCCAGCCACGAGACCAGCACCAACATCAAAAGCCCGCATTTCAGGGCCAACGCCTCAGAGGCTGTAAGTGCGGCTCTGCTGTACTCCTTTGTGGACCTTTCCACCCTGGTGGGTCCCTCAGTGAGTGTGCCACAGCTGGCTGTGACAGGGCTCAGCGTCGTGTGCCTGCCTCGGGAGGCCGGAGAGGTGGTCGAGCTGTTCGTCACGGCTTTGGAAGACCAAGGCCAAGCAGCGGGCCAATCGCTGGCAAATGCCACGTCCACGTCCAAGGCACGGCGCTTTGTTGAACAGCTGCAGGAAAAACTCACGGGATTTTATGCCCGCATCCTGGCGGTTGTCACACCCATGGTCAAGGGTCAGAGCGAGGGCTGCCCTGAGCCTTTTTCGATCTCGGTCAGCGAACGCTTCCTGGACACCACTACCAAGAACGTCGTCCGCAGTATCCTTAACACGGTCCAGGAGTTGGAAGCTCCTGAGGGACAGGTGGCTCTAACCCTCAGGCCTGAGAGTTCACTGGTAGCTCACCACACTTACCACAAAATGCAGGATCAAATAAAGGCCTGCTTTGCCGTTAAGGAATGGGCCAAGGTGACAGGCAACACTCTGACTGGCGCAGAGAGCTTGAGTCCGAGCCGTGTGGCGTTGGGAGACCAGGAGGAGGAAGACGACGCACACCTGAGAGCTCTGGTGAGAGCCGGGCCGTCCTCCCACAGCGGGCCGGACATGTCACACGTGGTCCCTACTGCCAGCGTTCCCACCGCCAAGATTGGGCTGAACCGGTGGAGGACCCGTTTTGTCTCCGCGGTCAGACTGGACGCGCGGCGACACCGTGTGGTCCCACTCGGAACCGCTCCTTCCTCGGAGACTGGACTGGTGGCGAAGACCAGGTTGGACATCCTGAGGAGCCAGGAGGTTTCCACCACCAGCACACGCTACTCCGATCCCAGCTGGGAAACTCTCGCTAGTGAGGCCGCATCGTCAGACAGCTGGTTGAACAGAGAGGGCACAGCGACCTCAATCGATGCCACCAACCGGCCTGTTCCTGGGACTGTCTGCCGGGGTTCTAACCGAGCCTCTGCCAAGGCCCAGAAGAACGGCTTGGCCAAGCTGAGGGCACGCTACAACACCTGGAAGGTGTGTATGTCCATTTACAATTGCAGTAGGCTAAAGTACAAAGGCCTGTTGAGATTGCTAACACACATTGGTATCAGGAATAAATCATTTGTGTTACCTTTTTTGAAGGGAGGAAAATAAACAGCCTAACTCCGTATGATCCTTTTCAAAGTGTGGCACTCGTTTCTGTGTGTGTCTTCTTCATTTGCTGAGCCCTATTCGATGTTATTTCTATTTCATTGAATGAAGGACGAGCGTGCTAAGAAGGAGGAGAAGAAGAAGGCCAGGAAGCTGGGGCTGATCCCTAAGGATGAGGACGTGTCCATGGGTAAGACCTCCATAAACACACCCAATAAACACTCAGTGACTCATCCAGTTACAGTGGCATGCATTTAGAGAACACACATCAAACTACTGGACTAAGTTGTACACTGCATAGACTATCAGTTACTCGATTCACATTGTTGTATGATAATACCAAACACATGAAGGATGTAATATTGCTCATCTTCTCCTCCTACCACCAGCTCCCAATGCTGCTCTTGAGATTGAGACCCCAATGGTCCCCTGCTGGTGTGTTCCTTCCCTCACCAAGCAGAGGTGGTACAATCCCCACAAGGGTCTCCTCCAGGCCTTACGCGACACTCACTTCTGCCGCACAATAGTTCGCTGCATTTCAAAGAAGGCCAAGTAGTGTCCCCATTCTGGTTGCTTTATTTCTCCAATAAAATCCCACTGCATCTAGTTTCATTGTGCTTTTTGTGGTCGTATTGAGTTAGGTTATTGCGCTATGCGGGCATTAGTATTTCCAATGTGATTTTGCTTGAGAGTGCTCTAAGAGTTTGGCCCGCTAACCGTCGTTTTGGGGAGTGGAGTGGTTTGTTTTACAGAGTCCCTGTTTTTACAGAACATGACACTGGATTACCTATAGATGACGCCACACTCCACAATCTATAAAAGTGAGGAGCCCTTGCTTTGTTTTCTGGTCTGCTCTTGAGGAAGGGACTGTGTGTGTGTGTGTGTGTGTGTGTGTGTGTGTGTGTGTGTGTGTGTGTGTGTGTGTATGTGTGTGTTTGTTGTGTGTCTGTACAGACCCTAATGATGAATTCCCCTCTCCCTCCGATTCTCCATCTCTCCCTTTCTCTTTCTCTGAACCAGACACAATACTGTCATATGATTACTATATCATATTCTAATACTAAATATACCAGACTTGTATTTGTTTTCAAAGCTTAGTCGACTACTCTATAGTGTCTAAAAGTTGCATTGAAGTCTTTGTGTCACTTTAGAGAGGGACTGTGTGCGTCTGTACGTCGTCTGTGTGTGTGTGTGCTGACATAGACGTTTGTAACTTTTTGTTTGCCCAACAGCCATTTATTATAGCATATACAACATATACTTGTTTGGTTTATAACAATTCATTTTCTCTGCTATTTCCAAAACAAATAATGAAGCTGGAAGAATGTAATTGCACTTAATTTGCAAGAGAACAGCCACTTAAACCGACTGCAGCATATCATAATAAGACACTGTAATAGACCTGATTGTCAGAGAAGAACATTCATCTGAGTCATGAATTCATGTAAAGTTTTTCATAAGAAGGACTATAGTATTGTATGCAGCACATATTGTGTATGTGTATGTGATTTGCCAATGCTCAACAAAGTTGGATGAAAATGTCACACAAATAAATGAGCCAGTGAAGGAACTATCTTTCTAATAACAATTTGAGCAGAAACATCCTCTGTTACACTGCTTTAGAACGTAACCAGGATGATCGTCAGGGAGACTTTAGGAACCCCAGGTCAGGATGAGGTTGTATCAGATGGTGTGGAGTGGAGAGGAATACAATTTGGTCTATGTTTGGCATGTAAACATTAAGATAGCGTCCTTAGCTATAAAGTCAAATCAGGGATTAAGTCTGCTTTGTCGTCATTAAAAATTAAAAAATTAAAAAAGGACATTCTTTGTCATTTTCCTTGGCTCCATAATCAGAACTCATGAGATGCCTTATTTGGTTTTCTAGTCAACCACAAAGGCTCCAAGGCTGCAGTACCTAGACGGGGGAGCAGTAGCGCCCAGCAAAGAGGATGCTCTGGGTGGGGTTATGGCGGATGAAGAAGAGGAAGGGGTGGTCGGCGATGAAGGTGGGTGGGCTGATGGGCATGCTACAGCACATCATGATGGCAGCGGTGGCCGCAGCAGCCTCAGTTCCTTCCTCGTTGACCTCTACAAAGGCCTTGTGGACCACCTTGGACAGGAACAGATCTTTTACAGGAGACATGCCTAGGATGTAGCAAGGAAAAGCAAAATAAAGCACTGTAAAAACAATATGCTTAATTACCTCAAAAACAGGTTTGATAATACAGAACTATAATACAAATTTGATTCTGTCAATGAACAAAAATTAAGGAAAGGGGGAAAGTAAAAGAAAGAAAATGAAAGACGCCTAAGTTAATACATTTATTTGAAACTGTCTAAATTACCCCTTTTAGGCATGACCTTTGTTCAAAAGGTTAACAGCGTGAAACTGAGGTAAAGAAAGGGGGTGGGGTGTACCTGAGAAGTCACAGCGGGCGTTGTCGAAGGCGTCCACCATCCCCATTCTGGTGAGAACCTCCTTCAGGTCATACGTCTCCTCCATCTTGAACCGGGGCAGACCCACCTCCACCTCGACCCTGTGCATCCTGTCAGGCCCCGTCCACTCCACAAAGTTGGTGTAGGTCAGCTCTTTTTCCAACTGTCAGGAAGGCAGTGAGTGTGAGATTGAGTGACTGTGTGGAGGATTTCACCCACCTGAACACGTGTGTGTGTGTGTGTGTGTGTATGTGTGTGTGTGTTTACACACGTACCTTCTCCAGTCCTGTGGTACTGTCTTCCATCTCGTTGGGTAACATGATCAACATACTGAGGTCCTTTCCTTTATATGGCAGCTCCAGGATCTGGACAAAACATTTCAACACAATACTGTTTGATCAGAGACAGCAAATGGATTAACATTGTTTGTTTTATTGATTAGCTTGATAATAGAGATGTAACAGGTCCGGATTAAACTGAAAATGTTCTCTCCGGCCTCATCAGTTTGGTCTGTATGTGTACCGAAAAACTCTAACAACAACAACAACAAAAAATGACAATACAAGCTATTATTAATCTGCATTCAGAAAGGATTCAGACCACTTCACTTTTTCCACATTTCTGTTTTACTTTACCTGACATTTGGCCTCAGGTATAAAAGTAAGTGGAAACTTGGACTTCTGATACATCATCTTCACTGGCTTGTTTGCGTTCTGCAGCTGAAAACATACACAGTGTTTTCATTTAAATGTTCTGATTGTTATTATTACATGTTTGCGGTATTGCTCAAATTCATGTTGTTAATCGCAGATTTGAGTTGGAAGTTGAGGAGTCACTGACACTCAATCTAAACCTGTTGTTGTGAAATACAAACAAAATGTTTGGTATGAGGCACAGAAGTAACCCCTGTAATTCCACAGAAGTTAACTATTTGATCATCAGAGACGGTGTGTGCAGTGACGTTGTAATTGCACAAGAGACCTCTCAAGAAGATCACCATCATATTTTTCTTGAATTGCACTTCACCCATCATTGACTTTAAGTCACATGAGGTTGTGTTTCATAGGTATAGTTTGTAAAGGTATTGCTACAGTACTGTTTCGTTCTTGAAGTGAGATATTGTTTCGAACTTTCATACTTAAAAGACTTAAAGAACAGGGCAATGCTGCAAAAGAAGCATTATCTGTCATTGAACCCTGAAGGCATTAATAAAAACATGACAAATGGAAAATGTTATTTTATGATTTACGAGTGGCTCCGTTGAGAATAACCATTTTAGGTTTGCATATGTTCTATTCTCATCCTCTGAAAAGTAATTAGGGTAGTTAGGGTAGCAGGGTCTAAACAGTTGAAGCTGTTTAACTCAGTACACTTTTACCTTGCTGATCCTGAATGGGGCTTCCTTGGTGTAGGCCTCTTGAAACTGCAGGTCCCAGTGTCCTTTGAAGTAGATGGCGTTGACCAGCACCAGCCTGGTCAGGTTATCCAGCACCCCTTTAGCTAGCAGGTTCTTGATCTTATCTGAGATAGAGGGAGCATAACAAACGGTGCGTGTACTAGGCCATTTGAAAATAGGAATGGAGATAACTCGTCTTTTAACGGAAGCAAAAAGAGAAAGTGTACGTGTGTCACCTTGAGTCTGTTTCTCCACCCAGCTGTTGATGTTGACTCTGGCTGTCTCAGAGTTGTTCACAAAGTCCACAGACTCCAGCTCAGCATTGTAGTGTTTCTTAGTGTCTCCAAGGAAATCCTAATTTAAAAAATATATATACAGACATACATACATAGAGGGAGAGAGAAAGAGAGGGAGGGAGAGAGAGATAGAGAGAGAACAATCAGCATTTGGTTCATTAGTTTGGATTCCTCACAGCACATTAGAAGATATAACCTGTGTAAGCACACACACAAAGATGCACGTTATAGATAAGGTTTACCTGGACAAACTGGTAGGACTGCTCCCCATAGAGGCGGTTAGCCAGACTCAGGGCGTAGGGCGCTCCTGCCTTGTTGAGCTCGGCCATGAGCTTACTAAAACTAACATGGACCTTATCATTGACCTTATGAAGGTGCAGTGCCTACAGACAGATCATATAGAAATGTTAGGGTATTAAGATGGTGTTTTAGTGGTACAAGTTATTATTATACAAATTATATTATAAATAATAAAGTTTGTCAAAATGTTGACTGAAAACATGGTATAAAGTGTTAACATCAAACATACCTACAGTAATTGTCCTTCTAAGAAAAAACTCTTTTTTAGATATGAGATATTATGGTATCAGCAAAACGGAGGAAATCCATGCTGAGCTATGTTGTGTTTTAGCAAGTAAGCTACCAAGCTTTCATGTGAACCATTTCTGAAAATGTACGGCAGGACGACGATCTACCTTTGACATTTGAGTGTGTGAGTGTGTGTGTGTGTGTCAAACCTACCTCTGACATCTGAGTGTGTGTGTGTGTGTGTGTCAAACCTACCTCTGACATCTGAGTGTGTGTGTGTGTGTGTGTGTGTGTGGAACCTACCTCTGACATCTGAGTGTGTGTGTGTGTGTGTGTTTGTGTGTCTTTGAACCTACCTCTGACATCTGAGTGTGTGTGTGTGTGTCTTTGAACCTACCTCTGACATCTGAGTGTGTGTGTGTGGAACCTACCTCTGACATCTGAGTGTGTGTGTGTGTGTGTGTGGAACCTACCTCTGACATCTGAGTGTGTGTGTGTGTGTGTGTCTTTGAACCTACCTCTGACATCTGAGAGTGTGTGTGTCTGGAACCTACCTCTGACATCTGAGTGTGTGCGTGTGTCTGGAACCTACCTCTGACATCTGTGTGTGTGTGTGTGTGTGTGTGTGTGTGTGTGTGTGTGTGTGTGTGTGTGTGGAACCTACCTCTGACATCTGAGTGTATGTGTGTGTTTGTGTGTCTTTGAACCTACCTCTGACATCTGTGTGCGTGTGTGTGTGTGTGTGTGTGTGTGTGTGTGTGTGTGTGGAACCTACCTCTGACATCTGAGTGTGTGTGTTGCCCCGGGCACCGAGGGTCACCATAGCCAGGGCAGAGGAGATGCTGAGAGGAGAGTAGAAGACATTGCCAGTCTTGTTGCTCTCGGTCAGTTTCTTGAACAGAGCCAGGGAGAAAGTGGTGTTTGCCTCAGACAGTGGGGTGGCTGCCATGGTGACTGATGGGGAAATACAGTACATAAGTATATAAAACATTACTATCAACATTAGAAGACATTATGCCTGCCAATAAGTTCCAGCTAGACAAAAGCATCACAATTCTCATGTGACCATAGGTTTTAGTGGTACATAAGGGTGATTTAGACTTTCCAAAATAACAAGTTCTCTGTGAAATAGTTACACAGCACCTGACGGTTTCGGATTATGTGCTCTATATATGAATGCAAGTAAACAATATCCAGAAAAGCATGCTGGCTGGCATACTTTAAAATGTGACCGGATTAAGTAGGGGATGCTGGATTTTATATACTATCTTGGCACATCCTAAATATTTTTCTGGCATACTAAATAGGATACTCGTATGGGCATTGAGACGCAGCCACAGGCTAGCAACATCTCTCAGGTACTCAACATTTTCCCAAATATAGTATGTCATCAGTGAACTTTTTCCATACTCAGCTTTCACATACTACCGTTGCCATACTGCCTGCTCATTTTTCGTCAAATGTAGTATGTTAAGGATATACAGTAGATGATTCCAAATACAGGCCATCTATGAGGCAAGTTTCACCCGGAAGACCCGTCAATGACATCGCCCTTCGCATAGTCTAGTGTAAACGCAGTCAGATGCTCTAAGCACCGCTGTTTCCTTTTTCTATGTCCCCTATGCATTTTCCTTCATATCACTCCTTAACCTCATGACGTTTTCCATCGGGTTCAAGGAAAATTAAATCCTACATAGTGAATGTCAAAGGACGAAAGCTACTTTTAGGCCCAATATATTTTCAGTCAGTTTCCCCTGTATAAATAAATAAAACAACAGTAACTATTTCACTTACGAGTGAAGGATCTTTCTGTGGGGTCCGCTGGTATAGTCGGAGTCCTCGAATACTGTAAGCGGATGGTGTGTTTAAACAGATTTCATTATTCTATGCGGATTCAATCTACTAATTTACCACAGCCAGCTTCCGCATCGTCAACTGGCACTGCGGACACCCACTGAACAAGCTCTGGAGTAGATATTGATCTCCAGTCCGGAAGTTAATGCGCATCCGAACTTAGACATCATCAGGGACAGGAGCTGATAATGACCAAAAACATACTAGTAGGCAAACATAGTATATAGGCTACAGTAGAGCAGTGCATTCCGAATGTATCCGGTTAATAATGACTTGGACTTCGATAGCGCCTTTCATGATACCCAAGGTCGCTTCACAAGAGTGGGAGGAGGAAGGTAGAGGGCAGGGTAGGGGTTTTAGGCAGGATAGGCGAGAGAGAAGAGGTGTGTTTTGAGGTGCTTTTGGAACTGTGGCAGAGAAGTGGCAGAACGGATATGAGGGGGCAGGGTGTTCCAGAGGGTCGGGGCAATTGCACAGAAAGCCCTATCGCCAAAGGTTCTGAGTCTGGTGCGAGGAGTGGAGAGTTAGTCCTTGCTGGTGGAGCGCAGGGATCGTGACTGGGAGTACAGGTGGAGGAGGTCAGTGATGTACTTGGGTGCCAGTGAGTGAAGTGACTTGTAGGTGAGGAGGAGGATTTTGTAGCTGATGCGTTGTTTGATTGGTAGCCAGTGGAGTTTCTTGAGGATTGGGGTGATGTGCTGCCAGGGCTTGGTGTGAGTTAACACCCTGGCAGCTGAGTTCTGAACATACTGCAGCCTGTCTAGGGCCTTGTTGGGCAGCCCAGACAGGACACCATTGCAGTAGTCAAGACGGGAGGTGATGAAGGCATGAATGAGGATTTCGGTGACTGAGTCAGTGAGTGACAGCCGGAGTCTTGAAATGTTACGGAGGTGGAAGAAGGCAGATTTGGTGATGCTCTTAATGTGGGAACTGAATGAGAGTGTGGAGTCTAGAATGACGCCCAGGTTCCGCACTTCGGATGTTGGGGAGGTGGTGCAGCCGTCAATGACCAGGGTGAGGTCTCCAACCTTCTTGAGCAGTGGTGCTGGGGCCACCACCATGAGCTCTGTCTTGTTGGTGTTTAGTTTCAGTAGGTTATTGGTCATCCAGGTTTTGATATCAAGCAGACAGTTGTTGAGTTGTATTGGTGGGAGTTGTGAGGAGGGCTTGGTGCTGATATACAGTTGAGTGTCGTCTGCATAACAGTGAAAATTGAGTCCATGGTTGCGGATGATCTGACCGAGGGGGAGCAAGTAGATGGTAAAGAGGAGGGGGCCAAGAACAGAACCCTGGGGGACGCCATGGTTAACTGCAGCTGTGGTGGAGTGGGAGCCTTGCAGAGTGATGTATTGTTTTCGGTTGGAGAGGTAGGACTGGAACCAGGAGAGTGCAGTGTCTGTAAGACCGATGAGCTCAGAGAGACGGGAGAGGAGGATGGAATGGGAAATGGTATCAAAGGCAGCGGAGAGGTCCAGAAGGACAAGGATGGAAACAAGGCCATTATCTACAGCAATCAGGAGGTCGTTCGTTATTTTGATGAGGGCGGTTTCGGTGCTATGATGGGGTCTGAAACCGGATTGGAGAGGTTCAAAGAGCTCATGGTGGGACATGTGGTGTTGTAGCTGGGCAGCCACTGCTCTTTCCAGGATCTTGCTCAGGAACGGAAGGTTGGAGATTGGGCGGTAATTGTTGTGGTCATCTGGGTCCAGACCTGTCTTTTTGAGAGTTGGAATCACAACTGCCAGCTTAAAGCTGGAGGGTACCACACCAGAGCTAAGTGAGGCGTTGATGATGGCAATCACCATGGGGCAGATGGTGGGGAGACAGGCCTTCACTAGGGTCGTGGGGAGTGGATCCAGGTTAAAGTTAAATCGTAGCCTATAATAATAGTAAATAGCAGCTATAGGGGGAAAGCAGAGAGAAGAATAGGAGACGTAGAACTCCTTATAATATTATATATTAGTTATTTTCAGTCTCACAGCCTATAGCCCAGGGAAAATGGTCTGGATTGTAGTCATCTAGAACTCTTCATCATTTAACAAGGTCTGGATTGTAGTCATCTAGAACTCTTCATCATTGAACAAGGTCTGATTGTAGTCATCTAGAACTCCATCATTTACTAAGGTGTAGATTGTAGTCATCAAGACCTCTTCTATTCTTGTAATTTTCTTTGGCTTCGCAATCGGAACTATGCTTGAGACAAAAATAAAAAATAAGAAAAAACTGTGGCACTCTTTTTCTTGTTAACCACAAAGGCTCCAAGGCTGCAGTACCTAGACGGGGGAGCAGTAGCGCCCAGCAAAGAGGATGCTCATGGTGGGGTTATGACGGATGAAGAAGAGGAAGGGGTGGTCGGCGATGAAGGTGGGGGGCATCATGGCACAACGCACCATCTGGGGGAATAAGAGAAAGAACTGGGGGAATAAGAGAAAGAATAATAAAAACAACATATTAAGTAATTAAATTGAGTTACAAAAGTGACCAAGAGGTCCCCTTTAATATACAACCTCATGAGGTAAGAATGTTGGTAACCTAAGTGATAAATAGAGGGGATGGTACCTGAGAAGTCGCAGCGGGCGTTGTCGAAGGCGTCCACCATCCCCATTCTGGTGAGAACCTCCTTCAGGTCATACGTCTCCTCCATCTTGAACCGGGGCAGACCCACCTGCACCTCAACAGTGTCCATCATGTCGGGCCGCGTCCTCTCCACAAAGTCGGTGTAGGTCAGCTCTTTTTCCAACTGTCAGGAAGGCAGTGAGTGTGACGTTTGTCGCGTTTCGACCGCAGGAACTTTCCCCAGGCACTACGACTCTTTGGAGGAGCTCAGTGTGTTTTGACCTTCAACAAGAATTTCCCTCAAATGGTAGGGACCACAAGTACTAAAGTTAAGTAAAGTGCCTCGGTAACTGGCCTAGAATGGCCTTATACACACAAGGGCCGATGAATATGTCGCCTTCCAGATAATGATGACTATCCTGCAAAGTCATATTAAGTACAGTGATGCGTAATCAAACAAAGCGTCAGAAGGGGGATGCCACAGGATTTCTTTCTAGCGTTAAAAGATGAAACATTACTGGTACCTAAGGGTGAAGCCCGGGTTAAGTTTTATCTTTTCAGAAAGCTGTTAAATGTGCTGCGCTTAAAAGACAATGTTCCCTCCAAATGAAACCCCAGGTGCTTGTAAGATGATATCACCTTTATTATCTGGCGTTCAAAAGTGAGAACTAGTCAGAGGAAATATTTTTGTTTTGCAGTTTTCAAGTAGACTCTTCAATTATGAGAGAAGTGCAATAAAGGATAGTTTAATCTGCATACAGATGTCCATTAGCATCAACAACATTATCACAAAGATAACCTACATAAATAGTGAACAATGACTTCCCCAGAACTGAACTCTGCGGCACTTCAGCAGTTACTTCTCAGAAGTCACACCATCAACCTGGACTTATCGTGATCTAACACTTTCCTACTCCCCTAAACAATAGCTGTACTCAAAAGGCGCATGTTTGTCAATCTTTGATATCATTATTTGACAATCTACCGTAAGAATTGCTTTGGCCAAATCAAAGAATAATGCAGCACATTGCTGCTTGGAATCAAGTTCAAGTTCTTACAGAATTTAACAAAGGAAGTGGTACTGCGATTCTTTTTAAAGCCAGACTGAAACTTACGTTAGGATATTATTAGATTAGAAAAACAGTAAATGGCTCACTGACAAGTGATTCAAGGAGTTTGGCAAGAACCGCAAGTTTTGAGATTTGAGAGGTCAATAGCTGTTAAGACTAGCAAAAAGGTCTTCCCCTTTTTATGGCAGATTAAGAGCACATTTCCACAGCTCTGAAATAGAATCCAGTTTTAAGTTTAAAATGTAGGTTAAGGGTTCAGCGATAATATCAGCAGCCAGTTTCCAAACGCCTGGGTCTAAATGATCAGGACCAGCTGACTTCCTGGGATTTATAGTTTTCAGAGCTGAAGGACCTCTTTCCTTGTGAAGGAGGTCAAGTAAAAAAATAAAAATCGCCTACTCTGCCTTTGACACAGCCAGGCTCATCTAGAGCTACATCAGGCACTTGTATTAATGGTAAAAACAGCAAATATGATTTGGACTTAAACTGAAAGTCCCTGATGAGGAAAAGTGTATGTTAAAATAGTTCATCATTTCACCTTTGCCAATAAGAACCTGTATTACATTAATACATTTTGACAAAGGTAAAGAAGAGGAAGTGGTACAAACAGGCTTAATATTCGTCCAAAACGTATGAGGGTCAATCAAGTCCCTCAATATTTCACTCAGATAAATTTGATTTTGCCTTAGGGATGTGAGATACATTTGTTATATAGAACATGCCATGTTTTAAAACCACATAACACCACTGCAGTGAAAGGCCGTTTCCATAATACCTTGTAGCTCACCTCATGCAAGTGTTGCAAACTTGTGGTAGTATAAAGGTGGCACAAATTCTAGCTCATGTTTTTGACTTCATCTGACTACCAATTCATTACAATTTGAAAGCTTTAAATTTCCACACAAAATCTTATCTCTGAACCCCCAAACGTATTTTATCAGACCAAAAAAGAACAGAACTCATGCTTTATTTCCGATGAATTATTTATTCCTTGCTACTTTTCAATGTTTGCTAAAAAGCCACTCATCATAGAACACATACTTATATCAAGGAATTTTTCTCTATTATCAAAACAAATACTCAATAGAGCAAAAATAATATAATTGCACTTAATAAGCAAGAAAACAGCTAATAGACTACATCGTGTCATAAAAAGGCATTGTAAGGCACTGTAAAATAGCTTCATGTCAGAGAAGATTATTCAACTTAATATATAGCTGTTTGGAATCGCCTACTATGCATCCGTGATATACTAAATATTACGAAAAATGTGGATGCAGTATACCAACGATACATTGTATGTTAAATTTAAGTATGCAAAAATTCCTGGATGACATATTATACTTGAAAAAAGGTTAAGTACCCAAGAGATATTGCTAGACGATGCTTCACGCCCCAAAATGTAATGCACCCTCTCCCTCTTCTGACTTTGACTGAATTAAATAAGCTGGGGTTTTGGTCACATGTTCCAGTTGAGTATACTAACAATTTAAGTTTACTAGATTTCGGTTTAAGTACACAGTACGTACTCATTGACTGTATTTAGTACATAGTATTTAAGTATGTGGTTCCAAACAAAGCAATACATTTCATCAAGTTAAGGTTTTGGTAAACACACGATCAAAAGGAGTGCATGATTCATTTAAGAACACAGGGGTAGTGCATACTTTAGATGAGTTGCCTATGGTCAAAGAGTAACATTGTATTACACAAACACATGTGAGGTAACGGACAACCTGTACTAATAACACTTTAGCAGAAGTACCCTCTCTGTTACAGTGCATTAGAACCGAACCATGATGATTGTAGGGAGGAATTTAGGAAACCCAGATCGGGATGAGGTTGCATCAGATGGTGCGGAGTTGAGAGGAAGCCATTTTGGTTTATGTGTGGCGCGTACAGGTTAACGGCTGTAAAGTACAGGTTTGAAACGGCATTGTCGTCATCTAAGATTTTTGTATACTCTTGAAAAGCAATTTTTTCTAATAAAAGCCAAAAGGTTTCAAGGCAGCGGTGTCTAGACGGGGGAGCAGTAGCGCCCAGCGAAGAGGATGCTCATGGTGGGGTTATGGCGGATGAAGAAGAGGAAGGGGTGGTCGGCGATGAAGGTGGCGGGCATCATGGCACAACGCATCATCATGATGGCAGCGGTGGCCGCAGCAGCCTCAGTTCCTTCCTCGTTGACCTCTACAAAGGCCTTGTGGACCACCTCGGACAGGACCAGGTCGTTTACAGGAGACATGCCTAGGATGTGGGAAAGAAAAGCAAAACAATGCACTGTAAAAAAAAAAAAAAAACGAAATAAAAAGTTTTGGTAACAACAGAAAATTCCAGAAAAAAAGTGGTCATGAGAGAGAGAGAAAAAAGACAAAAAAACAAAAGAAAGATCAATGAAGTAAGTTAATACATTTTGTTGAAAATGACTGAAAAGTAGAGAGAAAAATGTAAACAACAAATTAGGCCTAAGTCATTCAAGTAAGTAAAGAAGTTACTGAAAGTCCCGCTTTTCTAGACGACCTTAGGTCAGAAGGTTAGTAACCTGAGAGATATAAAATAAAACGAAAGGGTACCTGCAAAGTCACAGCGGGCGTTGTCGAAGGCATCCACCATCCCCATTCTGGTGAGAACCTCCTTCAGGTCATACGTCTCCTCCATCTTGAACCGGGGCAGACCCACCTGCACCTCAACAGTGTCCATCATGTCGGGCCGCGTCCACTCCACAAAGTTGGTGTAGGTCAGCGCCTTTTCCAACTGTCAGGAAGACAGTGAGTGTGAGACTGAGGGAGTGTGTGGATGATTTCACCCACCTGAACACGTGTGTGTGTGTGTGTGTGTGTGTGTGTGTGTATATATATATACAGACGTGTGTCCACTCATACCTTCTCCAGTCCTGTGGTACTGTCTTCCATCTCGTTGGGTAACATGATCAACATACTGAGGTCCTTTCCTTTATATGGCAGCTCCAGGATCTGGACATAACATTCCAACACAATACAGTGTTTGCATTGACATCTACAAATCGAACTAGTGTTTGATCATTGACAACCATGCAGATCAATAGTCTTTGTTCAATTGATATGATTGACAGTACTTAATAATAAATACGTTGACTGATAGTCAGTCAGAGTGCTTACCTGACACTTGGCCTCAGGTATAAAAGTAAGTGGAAACTTGGTCTTCTGATACATCATCTTCACGGGCTTGTTTGCGTTCTGCAGAGCAAACCGCAGATAGTATTTTTAGTATTCTTACTTGAATTTTCGGATTGTTATTACATGACTGTGCTATTGCTCAAATTGTTGCAAACAACACATATTGCACGGAAAAGCAGAGTCAATCGCAACGTGAAGTTTGGAAACCAGAACATTTCTTTGCTATGTGGCAGGAAGCAATTTCGGTTATCACAGAAAAGTTACTGCAATGCTGATTATCAACATTGTGGTTAGTGTTGCTTTCATAACAAGAGGAGCTTGGCAGAACTCTTAAAAAGATGAAATGATTTCATTTACAAAAATAAATGATTAGACGTATTTTATGTTATTTTTCCTTTAAATTGGTAAAAGATGCGATATTGAATAGTGTAGCTGTGTGGAGGTTTAATGCAGACACGATCCTGAGGCGGTTTGAAGGTATGTATATTATTCTGCACTGCTCCTCTGCCTGTTGAGGTTATCCTGCAGGATATAAATGGTTTACGCTGTCCAAAAACACCAAGCATTTTTTGGAATGAGGGGCTCCATAAAGAAAAAACCTTTCAGTACACATTTACCTTGCCGACTCTGAACTGGGCGTCCTGGGTGCGGGCTTCCGGAAACTTATTTTCCCAGTTGCCTTTGAAGTAGATGGCGTTGACCAGCACCAGCCTGGTCAGGTTATCCAGCACCCCTTTAGCTAGCAGGTTCCTTGATCTTATCTGAGGAGGAGGCAACATAAGAATAGTTGCCAATCGCATTTAAAAAGAGAAAAGGAGATGGCAAAACTCGTCTTTTAACTGAGATGAAGCAGAAAATAAAGTATGAGTGTGTCACCTTGAGTCTGTTTCTCCACCCAGCTGTTGATGTTGACTCTGGCTGTCTCAGAGTTGTTCACAAAGTCCACAGACTCCAGCTCGGCTTTGTAGTGTTTTTTAGTGTCTCCAAGGAAATCCTAAGAAACAGTAAGAGAGAGATAGTCATAGAGCTTTTATCCATATAAGGGACACTGATTGATCCGTAGAGAATATAATAGTAAAAATAAAAGATTACAATCAGTACTGCCTTTGTTCAATTGCTTGGAGCTGACAGTATAGCAAGACATTCCAATCCTTATTACCCCCCCTTGTAAACTCACACACACACACACACACCCATTTACCTGGACAAACTCGTAGGACTGCTCCCCATAGAGGCGGTTAGCCAGACCCCCCCCCCCCCCCCATCCCTGACACACACACACACACACACACGGCATTAATAGTAGATACCTTAAGGGGCGACCTACACGAATGACTTAATACACACTCCAACAGCCTCAAGCAGATCGATGCTAGTCACGCTATCTCCTTCATCCTCCCTAACCAATATTATAACACAGACACTACCAATATTATAACACAGACACTACCAATATGATAAAGACACAACCAATATTATAACACAGACACTACCAATATTATAACACAGACACTACCAATATGATAAAGACACAACCAATATTATAACACAGACACTACCAATATGATAAAGACACAACCAATATTATAAAACAGTCACAACCAATATGATAAAGACACAACCAATATTATAACACAGACACTACCAATATGATAAAGACACAACCAATATTATAACACAGACACTACCAATATGATAAAGACACAACCAATATTATAACACAGACACTACCAATATGATAAAGACACAACCAATATTATAAAACAGACACTACCAATATGATAAAGACACAACCAATATTATAACACAGACACTACCAATATGATAAAGACACAACCAATATTATAAAACAGACACTACCAATATGAAAAAGACACAACCAATATTATAACACAGACACTACCAATATGATAAAGACACAACCAATATTATAACACAGACACTACCAATATGATAAAGACACAACCAATATTATAAAACAGTCTCAACCAATATGATAAAGACACAACCAATATTATAACAGACACTACCAATATGATAAAGACACAACCAATATTATAACACAGACACTACCAATATGATAAAGACACAACCAATATTATAAAACAGTCTCAACCAATATGATAAAGACACAACCAATATTATAACACAGACACTACCAATATGATAAAGACACAACCAATATTATAAAACAGACACTACCAATATGATAAAGACACAACCAATATTATAAAACAGACACTACCAATATGATAAAGACACAACCAATATTATAACACAGACACTACCAATATGATAAAGACACAACCAATATTATAAAACAGACACTACCAATATGAAAAAGACACAACCAATATTATAACACAGACACTACCAATATGATAAAGACACAACCAATATTATAACACAGACACTACCAATATGATAAAGACACAACCAATATTATAAAACCACAACCAATATGATCAAAAGACAACCACCATCCTTTTGAACTATGTATTTTAGATTTGTTTTTTAAGAAATAGTCGTTTATTGTTCTTCTTTTCATTTGCAATGTTTTTAATAATGATGTAGGAGTCGGACAAGGGCCAGCTAAACCACCCCAAAGGTTACAGAATACAACCGAGTGAATCGTAACCTGGCCTTGCAACTACAGCTGGCTCTCTCTCTCTCTCTCTCTCTCTCTCTCTCTCTCTCTCACACACACACACACACTTGTAAGAGCACATAAACCAATTGTTTTTATGACACAAAATAAGCTGTGAGTAACTTAAATGGGAATTACATGTGGCAGCTGTGTGAGTGACTGTTTGTTTTGGGTCATGATTAGCGGAGAGGGGTTATGCGAGGATAACCTGTGGTCTGTTAACGCCCAGTAAGTTGGGATATGCTGCCACCTTGTGGACAGAAGTCACTCCATTACCTTAACACACAAAGGAATATCAAACTGATCTTGCTTCTTTGAAGCCTCTGTATACAATTCAGTATTGCCATATATTTGGATCTCTTGATAAAAGTACTATCAATGTTCAGTCAGGTCATTAATGAGATGTATGGGTGATCATTGCAGGTTCACAGATAAAACAGTTATCAAATAAACAATCAACCATTTGACCACTCCAACCACTCCATGATTCAACAAACGGTAAACTATTCCATCACTGCTTCATAAAAAAAAAAAAGATTTGAGCTTTTTTCCCCTCTTCCTAGTTCCATGTATCGGTCAGCATTTCCAGTCAGCCACGTCCCTCCTGTTGCACCAGTGTTCCTTTAGGGCCAGTTAGGTGTCTTACAAATTATTTCACTCGCTGGTTCTGAATGTTTATTATTATAACAAAGATTCCAAAAAAAATGTAATAGAGGATATTTCAGTGCAAAAAGCTTTAAGCCAGTGAGCACTGACGTTTCAGTAGTGATTCAATTGATCAGTGTTCCTTCACCAGAATGTATTCTTACATTGTGTCATCACATAGATCTCATTCATTCAGTCTTGAGTCTTATGGTAGTTTGTGCCGGTCTATAATGGACAATAATCTGGATCAAGATGTAACAGTTGATGACCAGGAACAGAAGTCCAGCCAGCCAGATCAGTAGGAACGTGTTGTAGCCTTCAAACTCCAGGAAGTAGGCCGGCCCCAACCATATACCCTGGTAACACACATACACACACACAACACGGAAAGATAAACAGCTACCCAAGACAGCTTCAAACAAGTAGGAAAGAAAATAACTAAATAAAACAAATGAACAAACTTTAGAGGGCGGACAGAAAGGTCATCCCATCCCAGCCACTCTATCAAAGGATTATGTTTGTTTTGTCTGTGTGTTTGACCAAACAAACCTCTCCAAGGGGCGTATTCAAAATGTAATATCTGCAGATATTCCGTGCAGTGGGGCCTTGAGACACAGGGAAGGGTTTCTCAGTGAGGGGGAGGGGGAACGGAGCCGTACCTGTCCGGCGAACCAGAGAAGCAGCAGCCCCCCGCCGCGCCTTGGAGACAGACTCAGACCAGGAATCACCACAGGAAGTAGACACAGGTACCACAGGAAGTACTGGGGGTCACACACAGACCAACCAAACTGTGAGCGTATAGTACAAAGACAAAGTCCATTCTCCTTTCTACCTAAGCAAACCCCGGAAAACGTGTACTTTTTTGCGTGAGAGCTGTAAATAAATCATTTTATAAAGACTAAGTCCAACAACGGTTTCTGCATGACTTTTTGGGGGAGAATGTGCATCCGGCATTCTCTGCATACCTGTGTCCACAACCAGATAGTCTGGGTGGAAAACGGCCTTCAACCCCTCCCGCCTTGTCCTACCTGTGAGGTGCAGACTTTGTTGAAGGAAACAAAGAGGGCCGTGTGTAGGAAGCAGCAGAGACCCAGGTCCTGGTGGTAGGACCAGGAGGCCTGGAGGAGGAGGACCAGCTGGGGCAGGAAGGCGGCCAGGCCCAGCCACAGGCTCCAGGGGCTGTCTGGACACACGAGGATATAGCTAAACAACACCTTGAAAACAGTCCAAACATAGCACAATTTAATCTATAAGATTATGCATTGCCTGAAAAAGTATTATGTATACTCTAAAAACCACGTGAAAACATCAATCACATAGTTCAATCACTTGGTTGGAGCAGTAAACAATGTCATATCAGTTGTCCGAGTATTGTCACCATTTAGATAAACTGTAAGTTAACGACTAAATGAAATGGTAATTGAAGGTCATGCTTAAATCTTTAGTGCGAATGCATTGCATTCTGACGGATCAGGGGGTGGGGAGGGGCCAAACCTGCGGTGAGGTAGAGCATGTAGAAGTAAGGGGAAAAGTTGTGCCGGGTGTCTCTTCTGGTCAGGTGGTACAGGTAGGTCTCCTGGAGGAACTCCCATCCATACCTGGAGTTTAGGAAACCAGAGTTTAGGAAACGCTTGTTGTTTCAATAATGATGAATACACACAGTATTTACTTGATTTAAGTGCTTTGTATTTAGAAAAACGATGGTAATAATGAACTGTGTGTGTGTGTGTGTGTGTGTGTGTGTGCCCACTCACATGTGATAGAAGAGGAGGTTGAGTCCACCAAACACTCCGCCTGCTACAGTGGCAAACAGCAACAGATCTCTGCTTAAAAGGCTCCTAAGAAACCCAAGAACCCTCCTCCCTCTCCACAGCCATCCCTCCTTCCTGCTGCCTCCCTCCATCCCTCCCTCCGGCGGAGTGCGTAAGACAAGGGCAAAGGGCAGGGCGTATGTTACCGGGTAGATCTTCATGTGGACCGACAACCCATACAGCATGGCTGCCCAGACCAGACGGCGACCTAGTGAACCATCAAAGGTACATTGTGTTAAAGACCATAGGAATCGCCTTATGTTCACACACTAGATACGAATGATATAGTGTGTAGTAGTCTCTGGACACTCAAGCACATGTTAACAACTCAAGCTTACTTGCCAAATGTCAGACTCATTCACACACACACACACACACACACGCGCACACGCACACGCGCACACCTTCCATGCAGAGCAAGGTCCCCAGCACCAGGGCTGCCAGAAGGGACTCTGCGTTCCCCCGGCTGGAGACTCCAATGGGCAGGGGGTTTAGGAGCCACAGGGAGCACACACGGCACGCCACCTCACATCAGAACAACAACCAAACAAAGATTATGGATACAGAAAACTACAACACCCAGAGTACCTTGGGAGAGGTTGCTCCTAAAACCTGCTGGAACTACTACACAATCGACTGACTCAACTTTGTCAGGAAGGACTTGGCCTGCACACATAAGTAGAGGAATAACCCTTACACCTTCTTCACTATAAGACTTATATATTTAATACTTAAAAGTTGAAGTAACAGAAACAGGAGCCAACATGTGACCGGCAAACATACCTGTGAGGGTAGCCCTTGCAGGCGGAGGATGTGGTAGATGAGAAGGCCCGAGAGCACGTCGCACGTGATGAAGAGCAGCTTGCCGTACATGGGACTCAGGTAGACGTTAGGGGTGAGGAGCCACGCCAGCAAAGGGGTGTAGCGGTACGTGGACCGGTTGTAGGGAGACTCGCCCTGGTCGAGACATCACAGATGTTGACAACGAGAGGTTAAGGAGGGAAGGGCCCTATTGTGGGGCAGTTGACTGTTGACTACTATTGCGTTCAAAGTGGTTTACTACAACTAACAAAAAATCCAATGGTTGTTTTGGAATTTAGGTTTATCTCGGCTAGCAAGTTGAGAGAAGGTACACAGGTGCTGCCAAACCTTCTCAATGAGATCGAATTACGGGCTCATCAGTAGTGATTTAGTCCTAATGCAACCTAGGTTTCAATCTAGTAACCTATGGGTTAACCATTTTTCAATCAAGCATTCACGCTTCATCAATGCATTACGATATACACTGATGTTAATGAATTGGTTGTGTCATGACTGACTCGACTTTTGAATGGCAGGTTTTGTATTAAACACAACAAAATAATAATGACTGTAGCGTCTCAATTTTCCAGTAGCCTTCCTACATTTATGTCGGTCTACCTTGGTGATAAACCTTGCAGCATCAGTGAACACGTGATAGTCAATGTCGGTAAACTTGACCACCATCGTCCTGTCTTGGTATTCACCATAACCGACCAAAACAAGCCGTATGATGAATGAAGCAATGAAAAGCGGACGCTTTTCCAAAAGCTTTGACATCGTTTTATCAACGAAGTAATCCATTTCTTGTTCAATAGCTGTGCTAACGTGAGCTAATTAACTATCGCTCCAAACTTGTGTTGCTGCTTTACAGGTGACAGGTAGCTACCGTTAGCCAACATTTCAGCTAATGTCTGAGCTGTACATTTTGCAATATTATTTGGCCTTTCATTTAAGCCAGCCACCGCTATTGCCAGTCCAGTGTAACGACCAAACGAGTTACTCACATTGAATTATATAAACTGTCAAATGCTAAAAATCTATGAGAATCAGGAAGTAACTAGTTCAAACCCCTTTGGACTGCCAGTTCGACTTGCTTTACAACTGCCGGGCAGTTCCCGTAGACACACCCCCGTTCTTCTTCCCTGAGTTTACTGGCTGGTCGCACCCAACTCATAAAGATGCATACCGCCACTTACTGAGCCGGAGTGTGTAAATCAGAGTTTTAGATATGCTGCTTCAGGAAACAGACTAAATTACCTACCCAGTTTACACCAGCCTTGGCAACAATCCCAAAAGAAACAGCTCCATTTTGCCACAAGGTGGTAGTAGTGTAAATTATTAAAGTGTGATAATCTGGATGTATTCATATTTAGAAGAATATTTTTGTTTATTGTTTAATCATTCCCACACTGCAATGTCTCTATTCCCAATTGATACTTTTCAAGACGTTTCCAGTGTATGTTATTGTTTTACTCTTTTAGTTTGCACATTGGTGGGAATACCTTCATTTCACTGTCATTGTACTTGTATAGTGACATGTGATAAATACAATTGAACTTGAGCTTGAATATGTTTGCTTAATAAACCATTCGCTCTTTAAATCATTGAAAGAATCATTACCTAAACAAATAACCAATTGGCCTTCAGAGAACTTCAACTAAATAGACCTACACGATGTGCTCAGACTAAGAGTTCTTTCTTACACACACATTGTTGATACTTTGACTTAAGCCATCTGACATAAACTCATTCAGCCTCACAGAATCATGAGCATCTCCGCTCCGCACCACTCATCCCAGTTTCAGTAGTGGTAGGGCAGAATATCTTGCTTTTTCAACACTTTGGGAAGGTGCCCGTGCCCCTCGTTCCAGTGCCCCTCACCCGCAGCGCACTCCAAACAGTGCACCGCAGGCTCTACCTAGCGAAATCGTGTGGCTGCGAACCCGTACTGCTGCTGTGCCAGCGGAACTCGCATGTGTTTGTATAAATTGATTTATTAGGCTACAGGGTTAACCTAACGAAGAGGTAGTTCTTTTTTTGACTGTTGTTTTGGTTTGTTGATACACAGGTATGACTTATCACGTGACAGTTTTGGAACGGAGATAGTCTCAGTATGAAAACAATCTATATATATAGTACTATGCAAAAGTTTTAGGCAGGTGTGAAAGAATGCTGGCAAAAATGTACTGTATATACATTTACATATATAGATATTTATATATATATATAAATATATATATATATATATATATATATATATAAATACATATATATATATATATATAAAATTAAATATGTATATATATATAAATATATATATATATATATATATATATATATATATATACATGTGTTTCTATATAAATATATACAGATTTGTTTATTTTTTAAATAAATACAATATTAATAGGCTAATTTAAAAAAATTATGTCAGACTAGACTACCCACCATGTTACCCGGAGCAACGGTACTTATTATTGCGTCACAAAAGTGGGACTGAACGTTTGTCAAAACGACGTCTTTATGTCAAAGCACAAAAGTCGTGTCACTGTACAGTCGCATAATAATAACTCTACCAAGTTATTCGTGGCAAACCCATATTAAGCAAAACATATCAGAGGAAAACAAGGTAGGCCTATATTTCAATCTCAATATAGAATGCTTGTTTGTTCTGTTTTTAGGCTTTTAAAGTGGGGTATTATTTCTAGACATAATTGAATTATTGTTAAATATCCATTTGTTTATTTAATTTTTTTTATTTTCTTTCCATTGTTTTGTTCTATTTGCTGAATTTACCATTTACTCTTTAAAACATCTAATTACCTGAACAAAAATGCAATAGGCATATAGAAAACTTCAAATGAATAGACCTACACAATTTTCTTTCTTACACACAGCATCCCAAGTGTAGGCTACACAGGATTGGTTCATTGCACATTGTTGATACTTTGACTTCATTTTTGTCAGATGACTTAAGCCGTATGACATCAACTCATTCAACCTCTTAGATTTATGAACATCTCCGCTCCGCGCCATGCACTCATCCCAGTTACGGTAGTGGTCGGGTTGAATATTTAGCTTTTTCAACACTTTGGGAAGGTGCCCGTACCCTCCCCGTGCAGTGCCCCTCACCAACAGGGCACTTCAAACAGTACACCGGAGGCTGCACATGGCGGAACGCTGGTGGCTGCGAACCCGTTCTTCAGTGCCAGCTGAACTCGTCATCATATAAATAGGCCTATGTTTTTAATGATTGATTTAATAGACTGCGTGGATAAAATCTAACGAAGTGGTTGTTATTTTTTTAACTGTTTTGCTTTGTTCTGTATTCAGATATTACTTTACACATGGCATCGCTGTAAAGGAGATAGTCTCAGTTTATAAATGAAGCCTACAGGCACATTTTTTTAAAATGACGTCAGATAGACAGACTACTACTACTACCACGTTACCCGGAGCAACGGTACTTATTATTGCGTCACAAAAGCAGGGCCATAACTGTTTGTCAAAAACTTTCTTTATGGCAAAGCAAAATAGTCGTTTCACTGTACAGTCGTATAGAGAAGTAACTCTACCAAGTTATTCTTGGCAAACCCATATTAACTAAAACATATCAGAGGAAAAGAAGGTAAGCCTATATTGATTGCAATGTCAATATATATAGAATCTTTGTTATGATTTTAGGCTTCTGAAGTGGGATATTATTTCTAGCGTGTCTGAGACATTATTGTATCATTATAGTCTCAGTTTATAAATGGAGCCTACAGGCTATTTTTTTTAAAATGACGTCAGATAGACAGACTAATACTACTACCACGTTACCCGGAGCAACGGTACTTATTGTTGCGTCACAAAAGCAGGGCCATAACTGTTTGTCAAAAACTTTCTTTATGGCAAAGCAAAATAGTCGTTTCACTGTACAGTCGTATAGAAGTAACTCTACCAAGTTATTCTCGGCAAACCCATATTAACTAAAACATATCAGAGGAAAAGAAGGTAAGCCTATATTGATTGCAATGTCAATATATATAGAATCTTTGTTATGATTTTAGGCTTTTGAAGTGGGGTATTATTTCTAGCGTGTCTGAGACATTATCGTATCATTATAGTCTCAGTTTATGAATGGAGCCTACAGGCACATTTTTTTTTACATGACGTCAGATAGACAGACTACTACTTCCATGTTACCCGGAGCAACGGTACTTATTATTGCGTCACAAAAGCAGGGCCATAACTGTTTGTCAAAAACTTTCTTTATGGCAAAGCAAACTAGTCGTTTCACTGTACAGTCGTATAGAAGTAACTCTACCAAGTTATTCTCGGCAAACCCATATTAACTAAAACATATCAGAGGAAAAGAAGGTAAGCCTATATTGATTGCAATGTCAATATATATAGAAACTTTGTTATGACTTTAGGCTTTTGAAGTGGGGTATTATTTCTAGCGTGTCTGAGACATTATTGTATCATTATGTTTATTTGTTTATTTAAAAAATGTTCTTTTCATCATTTTATTCCGTTGTTTTAATTTAGACCTATATATTTATTATGTGAATACATTCATTTTGAACTGCACACTGCTGAAATAGAGACATAGTTAGAATCTCAGTAGGTTTTCCCGTAAATAAATGCATACATAATAAATGTTATATTGTTTGTTTTCAGACCCATCAGCCCTTATAAAATGGACAAGGATGAACTTTACGACCAGATTGAGCCCTGCACCAAGGAGGTCCTGGGGAGTGTGATGGAGGCCCACAGGGTGGCTGGTGTTGAGCCTCATAAAGACTACCGCCTTCGAGAAAGTGAGGGGTCATCGCCGACCGACGACCCCGGTCTGACCCACTACCTGGGGAACTTGATCTCTGTTCTACAGGAACGCAGTTCAAGAACCTCCCCCACCTTTGACCTGCCATCTTGTGAGCCGGCGTACGAAAAACAGCAAAGGTAATGTGGATTTTATTTTTTGGTTTTTTATTATTCTTATATGAATATTACCATCAGTCATATATATATATTTAAATCAATGTGGCAAAAATAACTCCTGTCAGAAACATTTCTACATAAAAAGAATGTTTCTTTTTTGTAGCCCTGTAGTTGTGTTAATTCAGTGGAGCACTTGTCTAGTGTCTCACTCATTTAATGAGGTCATAAAGAAGCAGCACTTTGCTTTTTCAGTGCTGCTTGCTTGTCTGTGTCTCAATCTAGTGGGCAAAACACAGTTGAATAAACAGTTCAAAGTGATTTCTTTGCTTCTCTGTTCTAACCAGAAGAAATCATGATTTTATTTCACTGTGAATTGAAATAATTTCTATTACAGTTTTATATTGTGTATAATAATATAAGGGGGTTCTTGAATTGACTTTTTCTCTGTGAGTAGCATTGAAAGTGTAGCATACACCATGAGGCAGGAAATCCCTGCTATCAGGAAGCTGTCCAGCTCGGCGTTCCAAAGCAATGCAGTTGAGAATGTTGGTGATGTTCTCCTGAGTGACGAAAGGAGCGTCACTCCTTTGAGAACGCCACATTTCCCTTGGTCCGACTCAGATGTAGAGGAGAAAGCCACCATGGTTGTGTCTGAGGTCCTGGGCTCAGTGAAGACCACCCTGGTCAATAAGGCCCCCTCCGTCCCCAGCAGGATGTCCAAGAGCGCATTATCTCTGGAGGCCCGGCTAATCGTCAGAGAGATTATGGAGCAAGAGAAGGACTTCTCCAGCTCCAGTGGAACGCCATCTCCGATGGAGGAACGGCTGGCCGAAGTCGAGGACGCTCCCCAGACCGGCCCGATGCCCAGCCACGAGACCAGCACCAACATCAAAAGCCCGCATTTCAGGGCCAAGGCCTCAGAGGCTGTAAGTGCGGCTCTGCTGTACTCCTTTGTGGACCTTTCCACCCTGGTGGGTCCCTCAGTGAGTGTGCCACAGCTGGCTGTGACAGGGCTCAGCGTCGTGTGCCTGCCTCGGGAGGCCGGAGAGGTGGTCGAGCTGTTCGTCACGGCTTTGGAAGACCAAGGCCAAGCAGCGGGCCAATCGCTGGCAAATGCCACGTCCACGTCCAAGGCACGGCGCTTTGTTGAACAGCTGCAGGAAAAACTCACAGGATTTTATGCCCGCATCCTGGCGGTTGTCACACCCATGGTCAAGGGTCAGAGCGAGGGCTGCCCTGAGCCTTTTTCGATCTCGGTCAGCGAACGCTTCCTGGACACCACTACCAAGAACGTCGTCCGCAGTATCCTTAACACGGTCCAGGAGTTGGAAGCTCCTGAGGGACAGGTGGCTCTAACCCTCAGGCCTGAGAGTTCACTGGTAGCTCACCACACTTACCACAAAATGCAGGATCAAATAAAGGCCTGCTTTGCCGTTAAGGAATGGGCCAAGGTGACAGGCAACACTCTGACTGGCGCAGAGAGCTTGAGTCCGAGCCGTGTGGCGTTGGGAGACCAGGAGGAGGAAGACGACGCACACCTGAGAGCTCTGGTGAGAGCCGGGCCGTCCTCCCACAGCGGGCCGGACATGTCACACGTGGTCCCTACTGCCAGCGTTCCCACCGCCAAGATTGGGCTGAACCGGTGGAGGACCCGTTTTGTCTCCGCGGTCAGACTGGACGCGCGGCGACACCGTGTGGTCCCACTCGGAACCGCTCCTTCCTCGGAGACTGGACTGGTGGCGAAGACCAGGTTGGACATCCTGAGGAGCCAGGAGGTTTCCACCACCAGCACACGCTACTCCGATCCCAGCTGGGAAACTCTCGCTAGTGAGGCCGCATCGTCAGACAGCTGGTTGAACAGAGAGGGCACAGCGACCTCAATCGATGCCACCAACCGGCCTGTTCCTGGGACTGTCTGCCGGGGTTCTAACCGAGCCTCTGCCAAGGCCCAGAAGAACGGCTTGGCCAAGCTGAGGGCACGCTACAACACCTGGAAGGTGTGTATGTCCATTTACAATTGCAGTAGGCTAAAGTACAAAGGCCTGTTGAGATTGCTAACACACATTGGTATCAGGAATAAATCATTTGTGTTACCTTTTTTGAAGGGAGGAAAATAAACAGCCTAACTCCGTATGATCCTTTTCAAAGTGTGGCACTCGTTTCTGTGTGTGTCTTCTTCATTTGCTGAGCCCTATTCGATGTTATTTCTATTTCATTGAATGAAGGACGAGCGTGCTAAGAAGGAGGAGAAGAAGAAGGCCAGGAAGCTGGGGCTGATCCCTAAGGATGAGGACGTGTCCATGGGTAAGACCTCCATAAACACACCCAATAAACACTCAGTGACTCATCCAGTTACAGTGGCATGCATTTAGAGAACACACATCAAACTACTGGACTAAGTTGTACACTGCATAGACTATCAGTTACTCGATTCACATTGTTGTATGATAATACCAAACACATGAAGGATGTAATATTGCTCATCTTCTCCTCCTACCACCAGCTCCCAATGCTGCTCTTGAGATTGAGACCCCAATGGTCCCCTGCTGGTGTGTTCCTTCCCTCACCAAGCAGAGGTGGTACAATCCCCACAAGGGTCTCCTCCAGGCCTTACGCGACACTCACTTCTGCCGCACAATAGTTCGCTGCATTTCAAAGAAGGCCAAGTAGTGTCCCCATTCTGGTTGCTTTATTTCTCCAATAAAATCCCACTGCATCTAGTTTCATTGTGCTTTTTGTGGTCGTATTGAGTTAGGTTATTGCGCTATGCGGGCATTAGTATTTCCAATGTGATTTTGCTTGAGAGTGCTCTAAGAGTTTGGCCCGCTAACCGTCGTTTTGGGGAGTGGAGTGGTTTGTTTTACAGAGTCCCTGTTTTTACAGAACATGACACTGGATTACCTATAGATGACGCCACACTCCACAATCTATAAAAGTGAGGAGCCCTTGCTTTGTTTTCTGGTCTGCTCTTGAGGAAGGGAGTGTGTGTGTGTGTGTGTGTGTGTGTGTGTGTGTGTGTGTGTGTGTGTGTGTGTTTGTTGTGTGTCTGTACAGACCCTAATGATGAATTCCCCTCTCCCTCCGATTCTCCATCTCTCCCTTTCTCTTTCTCTGAACCAGACACAATACTGTCATATGATTACTATATCATATTCTAATACTAAATATACCAGACTTGTATTTGTTTTCAAAGCTTAGTCGACTACTCTATAGTGTCTAAAAGTTGCATTGAAGTCTTTGTGTCACTTTAGAGAGGGACTGTGTGCGTCTGTACGTCGTCTGTGTGTGTGTGTGCTGACATAGACGTTTGTAATAGTTTGTATTACATTCTTTCATATGCGTTATGAGGGTGTTTTAATGCTTATTGATCCAATGCAGGGAGGTTAATGGCAGAACATGAAGATAGAAAAGCATCATAAGGCTTTTTTTGTCGACACGTTTTTTTAAACTAAGTCAACTCCTTAGAAAGTACTGTTAAGTAATCTACTTTGAATTCCTTCCTTCCTTCATAGTCACTCTCACTACCCATGATGCGATGGGACTAAGTGACTTAGCAGCCCACCAGGGCTGTTTTCACAACCCTCAAGTTCTGTTTTACCACAAGGTGATGGAAGCAGTTTACCTGATATTCTAGTAAGTACTGACCTGATCTGATCTGATTATTCATTCTCTGCAACTTGATAGTAATCTGAAAGCTTCAAATTCTCAGAAACACAGAATCTGCTCTCTGAACCAACAAATACATTTCTTTATTTTTCTTAATTTAGAATTTATTACATAATCCTTGTAACTTTTTGTTTGCCCAACAGCCATTTATTATAGCATATACAACGTATACTTGTTTGGTTTATAACAATTCATTTTCTCTGCTATTTCCAAAACAAATAATGAAGCTGGAAGAATGTAATTGCACTTAATTTGCAAGAGAACAGCCACTTAAACCGACTGCAGCATATCATAATAAGACACTGTAATAGACCTGATTGTCAGAGAAGAACATTCAGCTGAGTCATGAATTCATGTAAAGTTTTTCATAAGAAGGACTATAGTATTGTATGCAGCACATATTGTGTATGTGTATGTGATTTGCCAATGCTCAACAAAGTTGGATGAAAATATCACACAAATAAATGAGCCAGTGAAGGAACTATCTTTCTAATAACAATTTGAGCAGAAACATCCTCTGTTACACTGCTTTAGAACGTAACCAGGATGATCGTCAGGGAGACTTTAGGAACCCCAGGTCAGGATGAGGTTGTATCAGATGGTGTGGAGTGGAGAGGAATACAATTTGGTCTATGTTTGGCATGTAAACATTAAGATAGCGTCCTTAGCTATAAAGTCAAATCAGGGATTAAGTCTGCTTTGTCGTCATTCAAAATTAAAAAATTCAAAAAGGACATTCTTTGTCATTTTCCTTGGCTCCATAATCAGAACTCATGAGATGCCTTATTTGGTTTTCTAGTCAACCACAAAGGCTCCAAGGCTGCAGTACCTAGACGGGGGAGCAGTAGCGCCCAGCAAAGAGGATGCTCTGGGTGGGGTTATGGCGGATGAAGAAGAGGAAGGGGTGGTCGGCGATGAAGGTAGGTGGGCTGATGGGCATGCAATAGCACTGCATGATGGCAGCGGTGGCCGCAGCAGCCTCAGTTCCTTCCTCGTTGACCTCTACAAAGGCCTTGTGGACCACCTTGGACAGGAACAGATCTTTTACAGGAGACATGCCTAGGATGTAGCAAGGAAAAGCAAAATAAAGCACTGTAAAAACAATATGCTTAATTACCTCCAAAACAGGTTTGATAATACAGAACTATAATACAAATTTGATTCTGTCAATTAATAAAAATTAAGGAAAGGGGGAAAGTAAAAGAAAGAAAATGAAAGACGCCTAAGTTAATACATTTATTTGAAACTGTCTAAATTACCCCTTTTAGGCATGACCTTTGTTCAAAAGGTTAACAGCGTGAAACAGAGGTAAAGAAAGGGGGTGGGGTGTACCTGAGAAGTCACAGCGGGCGTTGTCGAAGGCGTCCACCATCCCCATTCTGGTGAGAACCTCCTTCAGGTCATACGTCTCCTCCATCTTGAACCGGGGCAGACCCACCTCCACCTCGACCCTGTGCATCCTGTCAGGCCCCGTCCACTCCACAAAGTTGGTGTAGGTCAGCTCTTTTTCCAACTGTCAGGAAGGCAGTGAGTGTGAGATTGAGTGACTGTGTGGAGGATTTCACCCACCTGAACACGTGTGTGTGTGTGTGTGTGTATGTGTGTGTGTGTTTACACACGTACCTTCTCCAGTCCTGTGGTACTGTCTTCCATCTCGTTGGGTAACATGATCAACATACTGAGGTCCTTTCCTTTATATGGCAGCTCCAGGATCTGGACAAAACATTTCAACACAATACTGTTTGATCAGAGACAACAAATGGATTAACATTGTTTGTTTTATTGATTAGCTTGATAATAGGGATGTAACCGGTCCGGATTAAACTGAAAATGTTCTCTCCGGCCTCATCAGTTCGGTCTGTATGTGTACCGAAAAACTCTAACAACAACAACAACAAAAAATGACAATACAAGCTATTATTAATCTGCATTCAGAAAGGATTCAGACCACTTCACTTTTTCCACATTTCTGTTTTACTTTACCTGACATTTGGCCTCAGGTATAAAAGTAAGTGGAAACTTGGACTTCTGATACATCATCTTCACTGGCTTGTTTGCGTTCTGCAGCTAAAAACATACACAGTGTTTTCATTTAAATGTTCTGATTGTTATTATTACATGTTTGCGGTATTGCTCAAATTCATGTTGTTAATCGCAGATTTGAGTTGGAAGTTGAGGAGTCACTGACACTCAATCTAAACCTGTTGTTGTGAAATACAAACAAAATGTTTGGTATGAGGCACAGAAGTAATCCCTGTAATTCCACAGAAGTTAACTATTTGATCATCAGAGACGGTGTGCGCAGTGACGTTGTAATTGCACAAGAGACCTCTCAAGAAGATCACCATCATATTTTTCTTGAATTGCACTTCACCCATCATTGACTTTAAGTCACATGAGGTTGTGTTTCATAGGTATAGTTTGTAAAGGTATTGCTACAGTACTGTTTTGTTCTTGAAGTGAGATATTGTTTCGAACTTTCATACTTAAAAGACTTAAAGAACAGGGCAATGCTGCAAAAGAAGCATTATCTGTCAGTGAACCCTGAAGGCATTAATAAAAACGTGACAAATGGAAAATGTTATTTTATGATTTACGAGTGGCTCCGTTGAGAATAACCATTTTAGGTTTGCATATGTTCTATTCTCATCCTCTGAAAAGTAATTAGGGTAGTTAGGGTAGCAGGGTCTAAACAGTTGAAGCTGTTTAACTCAGTACACTTTTACCTTGCTGATCCTGAATGGGGCTTCCTTGGTGTAGGCCTCTCGAAACTGCAGGTCCCAGTGTCCTTTGAAGTAGATGGCGTTGACCAGCACCAGCCTGGTCAGGTTATCCAGCACCCCTTTAGCTAGCAGGTCCTTGATCTTATCTGAGATAGAGGGAGCAGAACAAACGGTGCGTGTCCTAGGCCATTTGAAAATAGGAATGGAGATAACTCGTCTTTTAACGGAAGCAAAAAGAGAAAGTGTACGTGTGTCACCTTGAGTCTGTTTCTCCACCCAGCTGTTGATGTTGACTCTGGCTGTCTCAGAGTTGTTCACAAAGTCCACAGACTCCAGCTCAGCATTGTAGTGTTTCTTAGTGTCTCCAAGGAAATCCTCATTTAAAAAATATATATACAGACATACATACATAGAGGGAGAGAGAAAGAGAGGGAGGGAGAGAGAGATAGAGAGAGAACAATCAGCATTTGGTTCATTAGTTTGGATTCCTTACAGCACATTAGAAGATATAACCTGTGTAAGCACACACACAAAGACACACGTTACAGAGAAGGTTTACCTGGACAAACTGGTAGGACTGCTCCCCATAGAGGCGGTTAGCCAGACTCAGGGCGTAGGGCGCTCCTGCCTTGTTGAGCTCGGCCATGAGCTTACTAAAACTAACATGGACATCATCCTCAGCCTTATGAAGGTGCAGTGACTACAGACAGATCATATACACATGTTAGGGTATTGGGAGGGTGTTTTAGTGGTACAACCACTATTATACAAATGATATTATGAATAATAAAAAGTTTGTCAAAATGTTGACTGAAAACATGGTATAAAGTGTTAACATCAAACATACCTACAGTAATTGTCCTTCTAAGAAAAAACTCTTTTTTAGATATGAGATATTATGGTATCAGCAAAACGGAGGAAATCCATGCTGAGGTATGTTGTGTTTACATAAGTAAGCTACCAAGCTTTAATGTGAACCCTTTCTAGAAAACGGATGACGGGACGAGGACCTACCTCTGACATCTGAGTGTGTGTGTGTGTCAAACCTACCTCTGACATCTCAGTGTGTGAGAGTGTGCGTGTGTGTGTGTGGAACCTACCTCTGACATCTGAGTGTGTGAGTCTGTGTGTGTGTGTGTGTGTGTGTGTGTGTGTGTGTGGAACCTACCTCTGACATCTGAGTGTATGTGTGTGTTTGTGTGTCTTTGAACCTACCTCTGACATCTGTGTGCGTGTGTGTGTGTGTGTGGAACCTACCTCTGACATCTGAGTGTGTGTGTTGCCCCGGGCACCGAGGGTCACCATAGCCAGGGCAGAGGAGATGCTGAGAGGAGAGTAGAAGACATTGCCAGTCTTGTTGCTCTCGGTCAGTTTCTTGAACAGAGCCAGGGAGAAAGTGGTGTTTGCCTCAGACAGTGGGGTGGCTGCCATGGTGACTGATGGGGAAATACAGTACATAAGTATATAAAACATTACTACCAACATTAGAAGACATTATGCCTACTGACCAGTATGCAACTGTCGATTGTTTACCGTTTTCTTTGTGTAGTTCCAGCGAGACAAAAGCACGGTTGATATTCTCAATTTCTGCAAAATAGCAATTTTTTTGTGAAATAGTTACAGAACGCCTGACAGTTTTATATTATATGCACTAGTACTTGTGCTCTACTTGCGACTACTACTGGCTACATAGTGAAGGACGTAGCCTACTGTTTTGACTATTCGGATCTGCCCCTATAGTCTCAGTCGGTCACACCTTTATAAATTCAAATAAATAAATGAATAAGGCATACATAGGGCTAGTCACTATAAGTAGAATAACTATTCAATCCGCAATCCCACCGAGTAACTATTTCACTTACTTTCTTCTGATCTTTCTTTGGAGTTCTGAGTAGCCGCCGGTAGTCGGAGTCCTCGGACACTGTAAGCGGATGGGGTGTTTAAACAGATTTAATTATTCTATGCGGACTCGACCTACTCATTTATTTCAGCCAGCTTCCTCGTTGTCCTCTTGCACTGCGGAATAAGAAGCACGGCCGGGAGTGGATATTGATTTCCTGTCCGGGAATTAATGCTCATGCAATGACATCATCAGAGACAGGAGATCATGCTGACAAAAACCAGTTTCATTCTTTTTTTTTTGTTCAACTGCGCAATATTTCCAATATTTCCGTTGCCAAGGCACAGCAGAAAGGCGTTACCAAGCTGAGAGTGCGCTCCAACACCTGAAAGATGTGTGTTGCTATCCTGCATTACTTTATGTGTACGTCTTTGTCATTTGCTAAGCTCTATTTTATTTAATTTAATTAATAAAAAGGAGAGGAATTCCAGGAAGCAGTAACAGACGCAACTCCTCTCCCTAAAGATGGGGAAATATCCAAGGGTAAGACCCCAATAAACATACACAATAAACCCTATGCACCTTAATAAGTTAACGTCGCATATAGTGACACACATCGAACTATGCTGCAAAACACTGCATAGACCACCAGTTACTAGATCAACATTGTTAGATGATAATTCAATATAATCACATTGAATACAATACAAACGAATGATTTATTATTGCTAACCACCAGCTCCACAGGCTCCTGCTGAGATTGTGGCATCTAGCGCCCCCTGCTGTTGTGTTCCTTTCACCAAAAAGAGTCTCCTCCTGGCCTTTTGTGACACTGAGTTCTGGCACGCAATAGTTGGCTGTAAAGGTCAACTAGTGTCTATATTCTGGTTGATTTAATTTCTATAATAAAATCCCGCTGCACACTGGCTGACAGCGGCAACAATCAGACCCTGGTAGACGATCAGACCCTGGTAGACAGCAATCACTGTTACACAGTGATACGTTGGACCAAAGCCATTTTTAATGTTTTTTGTAAGAGGGTAAAGCTACTTGACTCCATGTCAAATTGCTCACTCTTGCGTTGAAACACTATATAACTCATGCACATAGCTAGTATTTCCTTCGGCAGACATGGGAGGAGCAGGAGGGGGGTCATCTCAGTTAAGTTTGTAATTTTGCTTGTGAAAGCATTGATCTGTCAAACTTAGCATGATCATGCAAAAAAGTGCACACAAGTGAGAAGACACTTTTTAGAGCCAGAAATACCAAATTTATTTGGTAGTTTGGTTAATCACATGATATACATTTCATTAAAAAATAACTGATGGACACTAACACAGCAATCTACATCGCCCAACCGACAATAAATAAACTCTATCAGCATGGACAAAAGTAAACCCACATTACTGTTGCTGGGGCATAAATGCAGAGAGAAACACTGTACAATGAACTGTATAATTGTAAAGAAAGTCTAAGTGAAATGTGGGAATATACAGGGATGACCCGGAAATGTGTCATTGAACAAAATAACTTCAAAAAAAATGTTTTGATGAGAAGTTAAAGCTAGCTGTTTTACTTTGTGAAGGTTACATTTGGAATTATTATGGATGAGCAACTATTACCTTTTTCAACTTTATCAACTTCCAGAAAGAGAGACAATCTTCCTCCGAGTCAAGATATAGTGAGAGAGGACATGGGAAAAGGAAGTGAGACTCACCGTTTTACAGACACCCCGCTGCTATCCATACCTGGCCCTTACAAAAATAAGCATCGATATCCTGCACTTCTCGTCAATACTTTCACATATTCAACAACGGCTTCTATTGATCAGACTATGGTGGTGAGGATCATCCACCATATCCAATCACCCTGGAAGCATTCGTCCAACTGGTGTGGTAACCATTACCAAGCTTTGAACCATTCCACACAGTTTGGAGTCCATATCTATACCATGCCATTACAATCATTGTAAATTGACCAAATGCCAAAGGCCAAGAAGCTAGTGCCAACTGCAATTCACACAAATATGATTGAGATAGGGAAATGTCTTAAAACCTAAGGCGACGTTTTTACCCAATCACAGATCCACATCTGACCGCGGCGAGGCGGATCACTTTTGATTTGCGCACGGCTAGTGTGTGTTTGAAGTGTGTGTTTGAGCGTGGATCAGGATACTCTGTGTGTGTGTGTGTGTGTGTGTGTGTGTCTGTGTGTGTGTGTAGACCGGGATACTCTGTAAGTGTGTGTGTGTGTGTGTGTGTGTGCGTCTACGAGGTCCAGCGCCACCAGGCCACCCTCATCCTGTCCCACACTGCGTCTATGGAGTCGAAGGCGGGGCGCACGTCCAGCACAGAGAACTCGTACGTGTCCCGGTTGATCTCGCCGTCGTAGTAGTCGATGACGTAGCGCACCTCCTTCCCACAGCGGTCCACGATCCAGTCGTGGCGATCGAAGGGAAGCTCGTATCTGTGGCGAGAAAGAAGAGAAAAGTTCACATGGGGGAAAACTAAGACAAAGATTCAATATATCCCTCATTCTGACCTGGGACTTCAAATTCAAGCTCAGTTTTGTGTGCATGAAAGCCAATTGACCAAGTAAGATTTGTGCTTAAAATCTTTACTTGGCCACGGAAAGTATAAGCTGAAAACATGCCTGTACGGGGCTACTTAACATGTATCCTACATGTAATACTGTAAATGAATGCACTGAAGCACTGGGTATTACAAGATGCAGCGGGGAAGTTCTTTCAAACAACGTAGATGTAGAGTGTACAGACACTGACCCCATCCAGTGACGGACACGTGCCCTGGGGGAGAACTCCTTGGCTTTGCCCCCGAAGCGCTTCAGGGACGGCCCGCACGGACATTCCCTGGAACCAAACACAGAAGGCCGAGGTTAACCATGAAGACCAGCACGGCTGCACCCTCAACGAGCTGGGGGAGGTGATGCTGCCCAGGGCCCTGTCACATGACCAGCCAGACGTCTGGAGGTCCAACACACAGTTCGAGGAAAGGCCGGGGGGAAACTCAATGTCTTTTCACTAAACCAAACGAATTAATAATAATAATAATAATTATAATAATTCATTTTATTATTGCCAAATTATACCCGATGCTGAAAACGAAAATGGCTGCAATAGGTATGTGTTCACTGCAAAGCTGACACATTGCTGAACTCACCCTTGTTTATCCAATTTACTCATAAAGTACGGCTAGACGTAATCTGCTACTTCCTGATCCAAGATCCCCCCGGGTGCAAACTAGATCTTCGTCTAGATTCAGTCGGCCAGCCTTTATAATCAAAAACGCTACAATTTTGTCAGGGCAGGGTTTGACTCTAAATATAGACAGACATGAAGGTTGATGCAAGCCAAAGCGAGACGCAACTCGCAGTCCATCCAAACACCTGGCCATACTGACACCTAACAACCAATAGTTGCCTCTCATCGCATGAGCAGATCTCCAAATCCCAGCACTGAGACAGCCCTTTATGTTTTCCTGTCCATCCCGGCGCTGTGCAAGCCGTGCTCACTTGGCGTGGAGGGCTTCCCACTTCAGGATCTCCTGCCAGGCCTGCTCGTTGTTGGTGTTGTGGATCTTGATGATGTTGCGCATGTCTTGAGGATCCAAGTCATCCTCACGCCAGCGCCACCTGCAGGCCAAGCACAGGAGCAACATGAAGGCGGTGGTTTGAACCGAGGCCGGATGGTGTAGAGGGAGAGAGAGAGTCATATGGCAGAGGATAGGATTGTGTGTGCGAGTGAGTGAGTGAGTGAGTGAGTGAGTGAATGAATGAATGAATTAATGAATGAGTGAGAAGGATACAAAGCAAGCAAGAGAGAACATTCATGAAATAAATGAGTACCCGTGCCTTCGATAAAGTAAAAGACAGTCGATTGAGATTACGCAGACAGACAGAAACACAGGCCTCACCCCTTCCTAAGCATGGCGTTCCAGAACATCTGTTCGGAGGGATAGACCCATTTCTGGTCAGAGCCGGCCCTGGGAATGGTGGACTCCGCTCGGTTCACGGGTAGGGGGAAGGGCTGGTCCGCAGCGGGGAGCTGGTTGGGGGGAGGCATCTGAAACGTGGAAAATGGACGTATCAGGCAAAGGACTGATCGGTGCCACTGGGGTTATTGTTCTGTCAACATGAAGCTGAAGGATAACATTGGGAGAATTATACAGGATTTGGGATGACACAAAGGAAAGTACTATAGCCTCCCTATGTACAGCTCTACTGACTGCCCTATAGCCTCCCTATCTACAGCTCTACTGACTGCCCTATAGCCTCCCTATGTACAGCTCTACTGACTGCCCTATAGCTTCCCTATGTACAGCTCTACTGACTGCCCTATAGCTTCTCTATGTACAGCTCTACTGGCTGTACTATAGCTTCCCTATGTACAGCTCACTGACTGTACTATAGCTTCCCTATATACAGCTCTACTGACTGCCCTATAGCTTCCCTATGTACAGCTCTACTGACTGCCCTATAGCCTCCCTATGTACAGCTCTACTGACTGCCCTATAGCCTCCCTATGTACAGCTCACTGACGGTACTATAGCTTCCCTATATACAGCTCACTGACGGTACTATCGCTTCCCTATGTACAGCTCTACTGACTGCCCTATAGCTTCCCTATGTACAGCTCTACTGACTGCCCTATAGCTTCCCTATGTACAGCTCTACTGACTGCCCTATAGCCCTCCCTATGTACAGCTTGCTGACTGTACTATAGCCCTCCCCATGTACAGCTTGTTGACTGTACTATAGCTTCCCTATGTACAGCTCTACTGACTGTACTATAGCCTCCCTATGTACAGCTCTACTGACTGTACTATAGCCTCCCCATGTACAGCTTGCTGACTGTACTATAGCTTCCCTATGTACAGCTCTACTGACTGCCCTATAGCTTCCCTATGTACAGCTCACTGACTGCACCTGTGTATTGGTTTCACTAGTCTCATAAGTCATTGATGAACGTGTTCAAAGCATTGCTGTCTGACTACTAGTGATGATCCGATGGGCTATAAAACATTTGGGCCTTCGAGTCAGACTGGCGGGTCTCCCTTTATTCACCACAAGAGGATTTCTGTGGTTGCAGTTTGCAGAGACCTTTTTGACTTACAGCCCATTACAGTGCAGTGTGAGGTCGGAACGTACCATGTTGGTGGGGTCGATGTCACCCGCCGCAGCCTTCATGGGACACTCCACAAACTCATAAGCTCTGGCCTGATGGCCAGGAACCGTAGGGTCTGTAGGTTGGACTGCGGGGGTCGTTGTTACCCCGGCCGCCTGATGCATGGGACATTCCGCTGGGGGGGCAACTACAGGCGCTGCCGCCATATGCATGGGGCATTCCGCTGGGGGGGCAACTGATGAAAGGAAAATGAGACCGAAAGAGAGGACCCCAATCAGAAAAGGTTGGTAGGCTCAATCCACCGTAACTACAGTATTTTGCGGTGTTACTAATAAGTTCCAGTCCAAAATATCCTAAAGCTCGCTCTGGCTCACTCTCATATATGTATTCAATGGTTCAACTAGTGTACTAGTTGTACGGTACCTTTTACAGGTTGAGGTTCCTGGTGCATCGGACACCCTTGCGGTGGGGCTACACCTCCAAACGGGGACGATATCACAGCCGTCTCGGCCTTAACGGTTGGCGGGATCATGGTGGACCCAGTGACTCCCATACTGACACACACAAGCGTTGCCCAGTGTATTACCTGGACAAACCAAGGTAGAAACAAAGTCAAATTACATTACGTAAACGAGTAATTGAGACGATCATCCTGTTGACAAACAGAACACGTTGAGTTCGGATGAAAAGCCATCAATCTTTCTCAACAAGAAATGCAGCTGGACAAACGTTAGCTATCCAGTAGTACACAATCATTTAGTGTGTTAGTCATCAAACTGTTAGAGATCTATGCTAACCTTAGTGGTAACGTAATAGGTAATGTTATCCAACCCTGAGTGATTGACATCACTTCAGCATTACTGCCTCAAAACAAATAGCTTATCTAGCTTCTTACATAGTTAGCGTACTAATACGACTTGAATATAATCATTGTCAACGTGAGAGAACAATCCAGAAACTGCTTGTGTAACGATAACTTTAGCCACTGCAAGCTAAGCTGGCTAGCATAATAGTAGTGCTGCCTGTCATGTAACGTGTTATCTAACGTTAGACAACAGAACTCTTTTTCAAATGCACAATTTACAATTTGAAGTTCTCAAACATATATAAGTGGCTTTACAATAACTTTAGAACCCACATTAAACTGACCTATCGAAAGATTACAAAGATTACAAAACTCACCAGAAAAGCGTTGCTGTCCCAATGTCAACGTCCAGGACATCCTCTGACTTCCGTTGAAGATGACGCAGTTACGTATAAGTATTACGTAGCAAAATTACGTAGTTGAAAGACACCATCCTGTCCACTGCGCAGTGCGCGTTTATGTTTTGTTCATGACCTTATAAATCAAAGGAATGCCGCATTGAAAAGTTGTCTGTTTAGTATTAAAGTGTTTTAATCAGCATAATTGTTTGGTATATTTTCCCCCTATATCGTATTTTTAATTCATATATATTTTTTCGTGCTTGTTATTTTGATTATTTAGCTTGGCAATGTGTAGCCTTCAGTTGGTTACTTGACAGAGTGAAGTGTGATTGGAAAAAAAGAAAGTTTTGCACTTACACAAAACTCAATTATGTATTGTGTGCCAAAGCCATAGGGCACAAATTGTCAGATGTGCGCCAGATTTTGAGTATTGCTTTTTGCCAAAGCAGGACCTAGTTTTGTTTTGACTATGGTCTTTGATTAGAACATGAAAAGGTAAGAACACACCTAAACACCTCGAGCCCTGATTACAGTGCTGTGACATCTGACCTTTGGGGGAGGAATCACTGCAAGTGCAGAACACATGTGGGGTGCAGATGTAGCTTTCTCCTACTCAGTGTGGTGTGTGTGTGTGTGTGTGTGTGAGTGTGTGTGTGTGTGTGTGTGTGTGTGTGTGTGTGTGTGTGTGTGTGTGTGTGTGTATGTGTGTGTGTGTGTGTGAGTGAGTGCGTTCATGTGAACCTCCACATGTGCCTAGTGAGCGTTGTGCGCCGTAAATTAAGAACCGTAGTTCAAAGAGCTAGAAGAAGAAAAAAATGTAAAAAAAATGTTATCTAACTGTGTTGAATATGGAGAGCCAATGTTCCCTTTGAACTGCTGTGTGTTTGAGTGCAATACCTCTCAAGGTAGGATAGGCCACACAAGTTCAATTCCCTGGACCAGCAAGACCAACAATCCCTGTTGCAAAGTGTCTGCAACTCTGTGACCTTGTGTGTCTGCCATCTAATCCATCTCCTCTACATTATATGTGTGTCAGTGTGTGTGTGTGTGTGTGTGTGTGTGTGTGTGTGTGTGTGTGTGTGTGAGTGTGTGTGTGTGTGTGCTTGTGTGTGTGTGTGTGTGTGCGTGTGTGTGTGTGTGTGTGTGTGTGTGTGTGTGTGTGTGTGTGTGTGTGTGTGTGTGTATGGGTCAATTCTCCAATGAGAACCCTACCTGATCCGAAGCCTAAGCCCCTACTCAACTCTGCCAAGAATCTGTCAATCTAAAAAGAAAACTCAAATCTTTAGCACATCTCCAGAGTAGTGACCTCTGCATGACATGTGCTTTCCTGGAAACCAATTTGGTTTGGTCCAATGCTTCTCCACAACACTGTAATTAGTGCTGTTTGCTTTATGAACGGAGAGTTCAATTGGTCAACATGGATGGTGATGACTACACAAACATGGCAACCCCAGGGTAAACATCCCATGGAGAGGTTACCATTCCCCCTTTGGCCTAAAAATACTCTCAAGGCAACCTAACAAGTATTTAACAATAAAATGGAGAACTGTTGCTGTTTCTTTTCTTTATTCGTCTCCCCCAGTCATTGCCTTTGTTAATGAGGTTAAATGCAATCGTGAGTTAAATCCTCCATTGAGTGCCGTGATCCTTGCCTAGCATCCACGACATTCTGCTGAATGAGTTTAACAAGACAAGACAGAAAGGAATTTGATACCCCAATGTTCAACCTCTTTCCCAGTAGATGGGATCTCACGAGATTTTAATCTCCTCACAATGACGGATTAAGATCAATCCAACGTCAGTCAAACATTGAGATAATATGTTAAAGCCTTTCAAGCTTTTAATGTTTCACAACACATTTCGCCGAGACAGTGTAAAGGTCAGCTAATGGGCCGTGAAAGGTCCGAGGAGTCCTCCATTCGACAGTTCTGGGTTGGTGGAGAAGGCATGCACAGCGATTCGATCCTTTGGCTCAGGGGCTTACTCCAGCAGATTAGGTATATCGCTGTTTATCTTTCAGCTCTGGCGGCAATACGATTGTAACTAGAAATTGTTAAATAGGTCAGAGAATCCCACCTCTCCTTCTTTCTCCCTCTTTTCATTCTGGATTTCTTTCAAGCAACAAAAGCCTCGCATCTGAAAATGCGAGGGTAAAAGATGACCTCATGAAAATATCAAATGAAAAGTTTGAAAGACTTGTGTGGACTAATAGCCACACACATTAGGTCATCTCTCCATCAACCTCTCCTGCGCCATTGGGACATTTCTTAAGGAATACCATCTTGTTCGTATAGCTCATACTGATCCCCTTTCCCCAAAGGATAAGATCACAGGGTAGTTACCATGTACAGTATCTCCATTCCACCTCTCTCAGTGAACGTGCTAGCTTTTTTTACCATATGGTTCCTATTAGCTTGCAGTGAATTCCTTTCCAGGCACATCTGTACCAGGTCAGGTGTGGAGTAGACTGCGTTGTAGTGATGTGCAGTTCGACTCTTTTTAATGAGTCGATTCATTTGAGTCAGTTCATGTAAATTAATCGAACTATTTGAGTCTTTTCCTCAAACCTACCACTTCAGCCAAGCGCAAGTCATTATTTGCCATTTGTTTGGACAAATATTACTCTTTATTATAGACTAAAACACAAGGTCTAAATTACGTTTTGGGATATAATTAGATTATTTAGGTAGCCTTTGTGGTTTCCATGTGGGCCTACTGCAGCTTTAGTCAGATTACCTTTATTTCTGCACATGAATACGTCCACCTTGAATAGCTCTCTCTATCATGCCATCGCACAATACAACGAGTCTACCAGTCCAGTGAATATTAGAGAAAACAGAAGTAAAAACTATTCAGCTTAATATGTCAAATGGCATCATTATTATGGCAATAAAATAGCAAATTAAATGTATCAGTGTGACTAGGAATGAACCAAGTTAAACAAATTAGTCAAATGAGCCTACACTATATATATATATAGGCCTGTGCTTATTTCTTGTAGTCAATATAGGTCAACTTATAACACGTGCATAATAAAACACTGTCTCATGCCATGGGCTCTTAACCTAGGCCTATAGAGTAGATCTACAGCTTAGCCTAACCCAATACCCAGAAAGGGGCTTATTCTGTTAGTTTTTATTTAACAGTAAGCTTTGTATAGTCATATTTTCCACTATGATTTCATATTTAAAAAAAAAGTAAATTGTCAGGTTATTTAATAGTTCTTTTTTATTTTCTATTTTTAATGATAGTCTTTATATTTCAAGCCAGTGCTGTTATGGCCAGTGCCATGCCTCTGTTCTGTGTGTTTTGGTTTGTTCCTTTCCTTTCTGTGTCCCCCTGCTGGTCCCTCTGTGTATGTGTCTGTGGCATGGGCGTGTCTGTCTCCCTCTCCAGCTCCACCACCACACCCGTTCCCTGTTGCAATCAGCCTACCTGCCTCCAATTATCTCATCTACTCTTCAGTATATCTACCCTGGTTTTTCATCCACTCATTGTCAGATTGTTGTTCCACTTCAGTGGACTACTCCTCGTCGTGACTGCTAGCCTACTGCTCAATAAAACCATCAAAACCCTCATTCCACTCTCCTTGCCTTTGTCCTGCGTTTGGGTTCACTTTGTAAAACGTAACAAGTGCAGCCTACTTGTAGTTTTAGAGTAATAAAGATTCAACTTGAATTTAGCCTACAAGTCTAAGATTTTTATAGAAGTAAACATGTGGTAGAGCAATGAGTGGCGGATTAAGGCCACATTTAATTGAATTCATCATCATCATCATCATCATCTTCGTCCGCTTATCCGATCGGGTCGCGGAGGTAGTAGTTCCAGCAGAGAGCCCCATCCTTCCCTTTCCCGGGCCACATCCGCCAGCTCTGACTGGGGGATTCCAAGGTGCTCCTCGACCAGCATGGAGATATAATCCCTCCACCTGGTCCTTGGTCTGCCCCGTGGCCTCCGCCCAGCTGGACGTGCCTGGAACACCTCCCTAGGGAGGCGGCCAGGTGGCATCCTAACTAGATGCCCGAACCACCTCAACTGGCTCCTTTCTACGCAAAGAAGCAGCGGATCTACTCCGAGTCCCTCCCGGATGACTGAACTTCTCACCCTATCTCTAAGGGAGAAGCCAGCCACCCGCCGGAGGAAACTCATTTCGGCCGCTTGTATCCGTGATCTCGTTCTTTCGGTCATGACCCATCCTTCGTGACCATAGGTGAGAGTAGGAACAAAGATAGACCGGAAGATTGAGAGCTTTGCCTTTTGGCTCAACTCTCTCTTCGTTACAACGGTGCGATACAGCGACTGCAATACCGCTCCCGCTGCTCCGATTCTCCGGCCCAACTCACGTTCCATTTTCCCGTCACTCGAGAACAAAACCCCAAGATACTTAAACTCCTTCACTTGGGGTAAGGACTCATTCCCTACCTGGAGTAAACACTTCATCGGTTTCCTGCTGAGAACCATGGCCTCAGACTTGGAGGTGCTGATCTTCATCCAAGCCGCTTCACACTCGGCTGCAAACCGATCCAATGAGTGCTGAAGGTCGCAGGCTGATGGCGCCATCAGTACCACATCATCCGCAAAAAGCAGTGACGTGATCCCAAGCTCACCAAGCTGCAGCCCTCCTCCCCCGCGGCTGCGCCTTGAAATCCTGTCCATGAATGTCACAAACAGAATCGGTGACAAAGCGCAGCCCTGTAGGAGACCAACCCTCACCGGAAACGAGTTTGACTTACTGCCGAGAACCCGGACACAGCTTTCGCTTTGGGAGTACAGAGATTGGATGGCCCTAAGTAGTGACCCCCTCACCCCATACTCCCGCGGCACCTCCCACAATAGCTCCCTGGGGACCCGGTCATACGCCTTCTCCAAATCTACAAAACACATGTAGGCCGGATACTCATACTCCCAGGCCCCCTCCAGGATCCTTGAGAGAGTAAAAAGTTGTTGTGGTGATCAGTTGACAGCTCCGCCCCTCTCTTTACCTGAGTGTCCAAAACATAGGGCCTCAGATCCGATGACACGATAACAAAATCTATCATTGACCTTCTGCCCAGGGTGCTCTGGTACCAAGTACACTTATGGGCATCCTTATGTTCGAACATGGTGTTCGTTATGGCCAGTCCATGACTAGCACAGAAGTCCAATAACAAGCCACCACTCGGGTTCAGATCCGGGCGGCCGTGCCTCCCAATCACGCCCCTCCAAGTGTCTCCATCATTGCCCACATGTGCGTTGAAGTCTCCCAGTAAGACTACGGAGTCCCCACCAGGAGCCCTATGCAGGACTCCATCCAGGGTCTCCAAGAAGGCCGAATAATCCACACTACTGTTTGGCGCATAGGCGCAGACAACAGTCAGAGTTTCCCCCCCCGCGACCCGCAGGCGTAGGGAGGCGACCCTCTCATCCACCGGGATAAACTCCAACATAGAGGCACCCAGCCGGGGACTTATAAGTATCCCCACTCCCGCCTTGCACCCTCGCACCTTGGGCCACTCCGGAGAAGAATAGAGTCCAACCCCTGTCCAGGATTGAGGTACCAGAGCCGAGGCTGTGCGTAGAGGTAAGCCCCACCAGATCCAACTGGTAGCGCTCCACCTCCCGCACAAGCTCCGGCTCTTTCCCTCACAGAGAGGTGACGTTCCACGTCCCCAAAGCCAGCCTCTACCACCCAGGTCTGGTCCGTCGAGACCCTCTACCTTCACTACCACCTTTCTGGCAGCGCACCCGACCCCATTGGTTCTTCCCGCAGGTGGTGAGCCCACGGGACGGAGAAGTTGAGACGGTGATGGTGTTTTCCACGTTGCTTCTTCGGGCTGTGCCCGGCCGGGCTCCGTGGCAAGCCCGGCCACCAGGCGCTCGCTAACGGGTCCTGCTCCTGGGCCTGGCTCCAGGAGGGGACCCCGGGCTTCCTCCGGGCCGGGTATCTACTACTCTTCTTCCTCACTTGTCCATGAGGTGTATTTGGGACCATTCTTTGTCTGGCCCCTCGCCTGAGACCAAATTGCCATGGGAGACCCTACCAGGAACACAAGGTTCCAGGCAATACAGCCCTCAGGTTCACAGAGGCACACAAACCTCTCCACCACGTTAAGGTGATGGTCCCCAGGAGAGGCGAATTCATCATACTGAACTGAAATAAAGAACATAGCCTTTGATTAGAAGATTGACTCAACACTTCCTGTTTCTTCTCGAGGCTTTCCTCAGCGGCCAATCGCGAGTCGTCACGGTCCGTAGCCTCACTATCTCGGGCACTGCAAAGTCACGAGAAAGGCCAGGCATGAGCTTAAGTATGAGTTGGACTAAACGTGACTTCATGTCTGAGTCGAACTATCCGTGACTTTGTGTCTGAGTCGAACTATCAATGAGTCGAACTAAACGTGACTTTGTGTCTGAGTCGAACTATCAATGAGTCGAACTAAACGTGACTTTGTGTCTGAGTCGAACTATCAATGAGTCAAACTGAACGTGACTTTGTGTCTGAGTCGAACTATCAATGAGTTGAACTAAACGTGACTTTGTGTCTGAGTCGAACTATCAATGAGTCAAACTGAACGTGACTTCTGAGTCAAACTATCAATGAGTCAGACTGAACAAGAGTTGGCGTATGAGCTGAACCAAAAAATGTGAATCTGTGTCTAGGTGTCTGTGTGTGTTGTTCCAAAAATAAAAGAACTCTAGGCTCTCTCTCTCTCTCTCTCTTTCTCTTTCTCTCTCAATCTCCATTTCTCTTTCCAAGTAAATGGAAACTGGAAGTGATCCAGTTGAAAGGAAAGGTTCAGGGTGTTTACCTTTACCAAAGCAGGGGTCCTCAGTTCTCCTTCAAGCTCCAAAAGACCCTCTGATAAACAGACCCAGACTCCTTAAGGTTCCCCCCGTCAAACCAGGAGTTGTGCGAAACCAAACACCGGCCCTCCTGATGAAAGCCGTACCGTACTCCCCAGTTGCTTAATTTAGACCATTGAAGTGTAAAGGCCAGCTAATGTCTTCCAGGCCACTCACGTGTTCAGACGTAGAAGTGAAATGAATAGAACAAACACACGGACTGACCCACAGCATGTTCTTTTTTTAAGGCTGGGTCACGCTAAACAATTTTCTATGCATAGCTCTACCTGACATTGTATTCTAGTTAATTGGACATGGGTTAGGATCAGGTCAAAAGGACACCTGAAGAGATCTGAATATTGAACATCTGTGGAACTTTGTAGTGCTCCCAGCCCTCAGTTCAAGATGGAAAAGGGCCGACTCACAGACCCAGGGTCTGAGTGAGATGATTATCTATCCCTACGCTTACCAGGCTCTCTTGTGTCTGAATCTATGCTAGCTAGCACCTATGGGTCAAACGCATGTCATGAGCCGATCAAAACGCGTGCTGTGCTCTGATCGGTAGGACTCAGCTTGATAGAATTCTCTTCTAGACAATCCATTTCTACACATTGAAGTAGCGAGTAACGATATAAAAAAAAAGCAGTGGAGTGAAAAGTAAGATATTTTTGTTTCAAGTGTAGTGGAGTGAAAGTAAAAAGTCTCCCAAAACGTGAACACTTGAATAAAGTACAGATACTTGAAAAGGGTACTTCGTTACTGTCCCCCACTGCTTCGAAGCGCTTCCAGCTAAGATGGCAAAGGGGCCGACTCACAGACCCAGGGTCTGAGTGCGATGATTGCGATGATTATCTAATCTTCTCTTCCCCTCTGCGCGGGCTCGTAACATGTCCACGGGAATGTGTTGTTAATTAACTCAGTAGGGAGCGTGGATTGCACCCAATCAAATTGGGAGGTGGGGGTTCTTTTATGTTGTTTTATAGATTGTTTGTTTCAGACTGTGACATTGCTTTAAACTTTAATAATTTGCTGTATTAGTAGTGTTATTATTTCGGACTCGCTACATTTTTTTCGGTTTTGATCTCTCTCTCTCTTTCTTACTCACACACATAAACCCACACACACACACACACACAGAGAGAGACATGTTTTCTTGTTGTGCTGGCACAGCTGCTTTCGTTCAGAGTGTTATGAAACGTTGTGTCAGACGTACGTACTCACACAGACCTGCCTGCGGGCAACAAGGCTGAGTGGTTTTAAGGTTTTCTGACAGGCTTTTGGAGCTAGTTTGTATCGGACTATGCACCTGCCACTTGACAGATACGGTCGAAATTGATGCTTCTGTTGGAAAACCATTCCAAAGATACTGCTTTTAGGACATAGAACTCAAACATCTGTGATAGATATATTTTTTTAAAAGAGTGGGGTTTAAAGTGATGATATAAGCCTCGTATTGAACAGCAGACAACAAGACGCTGCTTAGGAGTTTATGAATATTGCAGTACTGAGTTCAATTACACCTTTAAGAAGTATACTGTATGAATTTCACTGCCTCAGTAGTTTCCGTAAGCAGCACCACTGGGTATTATGGAACTCTAGAATAGTTCCCCTCCATTGGTTTTTATAATGTGAGCAACCAATTCACTTTGTACTAAAAAAGTACCACTGTCAGGGAACTATTATTAACCCCCATAGCGTGGTGCTGGGTTACACGGTTGACATGGTTTTCCTCAAACTGAACTCGACTAGAAATGCTTTTCCTATATTTAACAGAATTAGGAAACGTTTACACACACCCATAGACCTAATGATGTACCTAGACTGGCACAATCAAGATGTATGTCCAGGTCAGAGGTCATGCTGTAAAGAACATGGACCCCAGTGTTTGGCTGACCCTGAAACCATGCAGCTGCTTGCCTTCCGTCCTGCCTCATAAAGATGATGGCAGAGATTAACTGGCACGACCGTGCCAGGCCTCATGCCCAAAGAACACCATGCCAGCCAGCCAGCAATCCAGCCAGCCAGCCAGGCAGCCAGCCAGCCAGGCAGCCAGCCAGCCAGCCAGCCAGCCAGCCAGTTTACAGGATCAAATAAACAAACCTCTTGTTTATGGACGACAGGACTTGTCGGAAGCCTGCCATAAACCACATCGACTCTCTGTTGTTGTTTAACAAGACAGCCTTTCTTCACCGTGCGTCAGAGAAATACCTTTTGGGTGTGATTGTGGTTAGGACTTCATCCATTGATACTCCGTCCTTCCACCATTAATACTAGCAAATTATTTTAGAACAATAGTTCACTTAGTCCAAAGGAAGAATAACTCAAACCTACAAAGACAAATGAACACCATCTCAAGCATTTCCCTCTGATTTGACTGTCATCATTATACATGTATTGCACTAATGTATTACCCTTGGTGAGCAAATTACAATCCACATATTATTTACGATTCCTTTAATAAATATGAATACCTGATGCCCTGCATGAATTGCAGTTAGGTTTTCTCGACATTAGAGGGCGTCTGATCTTCATTTTAGCTGTGTTAAAGGTTCAGTGTTTTTGATCAATGGTCTCTGTGCTTCAATTTGTTTCTAAAGTATATATCTAAATATATGGGACCAGATGGCTTTGACAAATGCAGTTGCATTTTCTCGGACGCCTACGGGCTACTGTTGAGCAGGTTACAAAAGAAACGAAGCAGGGAATATTCTTAAAATGTAATGTTTGTGTTATTTCTTCTCCGAGAAACGCACTCATCAGTCTGGCCTGGGTCAGATCAATTCAGTTGTATTTATCGGTCTCATAGTCAATCATGTAGGCAAAGTATCAATCTGGAAATTGTAGGCCTATGGAATGCAAAAAGGGGTGGGGTGGGGTTAAACCTGCCTTAGTCCTGGTACCGATGTGACTCTTTTGACTATGCGTGTGGGGAATTTGTGGAATGGTTCCACTGTGCGGTCCAGCTCCTTACATGTCCATATACATTCTATTGAGTAAATCTGAGCCCTAGCAGTTTGGCAGCGTGGATAAAATCATGAGTCTTTCATTGAAGTGCTCACAAGAATTCCTTAGCCAAGTCGCGCTGTCTGCACTCCCTCAAAACGCCGATGTGACTTTGACAGCAAATGTAACGTTGACGTTTGAGAGTTCACCGGAAGATAAATGGTCCATGGAATGAAGGAACGAAAGGCGGTTGATAGATGGTCTACACACAATTTATTCGTTCCTCTGCTTCAATGAAGTGACTCTAGGAAAAGCGCATAGCCATGGACCGCAACCCTGTCACCGGCTAGGATTGTTGACAGTTGTAGCCTAATGTTTTCAACCGATTCATTTCACCAGATGCATCCGTAACCGTTTAACTCTCCTATACTGTGTTAAATATAGCAAACCAAAGCAAAGTGAAACCGGCAATTGCGAATATAAAAGTGACTTTTAATAGATGTCTTTCATACAGATGTTTTGGACGTGGTTGCGAGGTCTATTTAGGGGTCTATAGAGTTGAATGCAGTAAATCTGTCGGGTGATTTAAGGTAGTTGTCGATGGCACTCGTTATTACCAAACAAAATACATTCGGCGAGGTCCAGTCAATATCCCGACCACCTTAATTCATGCACTTTATTTATTAAAATATACACTCTGATACATCAACTAGAGGCCTACACGAAGTAGTGTGAGTTATAGGCTTTAGCCAGGAGTTGCAAGTAGATGGATATCCGTTTTGGGCAGTAACTGAGTACTGAGTAATGTATTACTGTAATATTTTAGGGTAGGGTAAAGGATTACAATCTCCAAAACAGTAATTACTTTACAGTAACTGCTCCAAGTGACGCTGCGTTACCGATACGCAGAAAGTATTGTCCAAGATGGGCTACGTTATGATGACGATTTTACGCGCGCCAGGTCAGGGTCACGCAGTGTTGCCAACTTGGCGACTTTGTCGCTAAATTTAGCGACTTTTCAGACCCCCCTAGCGACTAGCGACAAATCTAGCGACCTATTCACACCATCGGGGAAAAACGAGAAATCTCTTAAAATCCAATTTGTTCTTAAGCATGCTGCTCAGAGTAGTCGCAGTAAGCGTCTCTATCTCTCCTTAAGCTGTGCGCACTGCACGAGTGAAAGAGTGAGTTTCCATTGTTTACAGGGATGTTGTTCTCCGTTGCTCTGAAAGTTTCGGGCACAGTAAATAAGCGAAAGTAATACAGTGATATAACGAGTAACGTAACTAGTTACTTTTGATACCAACTAATGAGTAAGGTAATAAAATAACTTTTTAAATTAGTAATAAGTAACTTATTACAAATCCTGAGTAACTTGCCCAACACTGATGGGGATACAGGTATGCCACGAGTTAAAGAAACATGCTTTAGAAAGTAGCCTAATGTGCGATGGCTCATGGCCTTACAATGATTATGATTTTTTTTTTTATGTTCTTATTAAAAAGAAATGTACACACCAATTTATTTGTTTTGCTCCAACTGTTTTTATTGGAACGTGAAGAGTACATAAAGTTAATACCCCAAGGCCGACAAAGAGTTGTCCTCAATTTGTTACCATTACGCTTGTCAGACTTCTCTGGATAAATGTCATTCATCCCCTACAAGACAGTACTGGCTCTGTCTTATCCTCCCTTCACGACTGAGATATAATTGTCTGTGATTACTGAGGAAGGCTGGTGTCTCATCCTTATGTGCAACCACTCTGTCTGCTACCTCTCTCTCCCCCCGCCCCCCTCTCCCCCCCCCCCCCCCCCCCTCTCTCTCTCTCTCTCCCCCCCCCCCCCCCTCTCTCTCTCTCTCTCTCTCTCCCCCCCCCCCCCCCCCTCTCTCTCTCTCTCTCTCTCTCTCTCTCTCCCCCCCCTCTCTCTCTCTCTCTCTTTCTCTCTCTCTTTATGACTCTTTTATCTCTCTTTTCTCTCTCTATATTTGTGTGACCTTTTTTCCACTCTCATCTCTTTCGGTCCATGTCTCTGTCTTGCTCTCTCCCTCCACCCCTGCTATCGTACCTTCTATTCTTCTACATCCATGTGCAACACCAAACCTGCTCCCCCCCTCCTCCCTCCCTCCCTCGCTCCCTCCCTCCCTCCCTCCCGGCCCGTGCGGTGAGTCCATTAGTGGCCAGGACTATGATTCCATTCTGGGCTTCATATTCATTACGGGGTAATGATGAGGACTGGGGGCTGAGCTCCACGCACAGTCAACTACCTAAATATAGAAGAGGAACGGCGGCCGTTCTGTGATCACAGGAGCCCGCCGGGACACATGGCCACAGCCTGTTCCGTGCGCATGTGTCCGCCACATTGGAGAAAATTGACTTGTTTTTGCTTTTTCTTCAGCATGCGTGTGCGCACACAAACGTTCTTTTTCTCTTGCTCCCTCACTTCCACACATCCGCGGCTCAGATGGATCCCGCTGATGCCTAGACACGCCCACGTCAACACGCCAACCGTGGTGATAATTGTGGTTTGTTCATAGGTTTAGTTGGGTCGTTCCCTCTAACTGTCATGTCTTCCCGGGAACATGTGTCCACCATCCCGTCCAGCACTACTTTCCCGCCATTAAAGATGGAGTGAGATCAGGACACGTGAGGACTCACAAACTTAGGTAACCATAGCAACATATTGATACTGGATCTGAGTGGATTTGTCCTCTTTGTGATCCTTTTCTTTCTCCTGCCTTTTAAGATTGAGTATTAGCATGCATGATGTAAGTACACTCACACAAGTACACACATCCATACCTCAAAACACACACAAACACACATACACACACACACACACACAAACGCACACACAAACACATATATACACCTACGCACGTACATACACACAAACACACACACACTCAAGTTTTATTCCATTAAGTAATTTCCATCCATTGATTGGGGCCGCCCCGGACCACAATAGTTCTGTGAGTACCCCCATCCATGGCCAACACGTGTGGTGGAACCAGCTCATCCCAGTTCCGCTTAGCTTGGCCCTGTGGTGCAAAAAGGCCCTTTGATTCCTCGTAGTGAATGTGGAAGTGAGAGAGCGGCAGGTGCCGGACACTCCTCCTCCACGCTGCTGTCCAATCAAACGGGACCCCCATCGTTGAGTCCTGGCTCACGTCTCTGCCGCCAGCGCCCGCCACCGAGACAGAAAGGCCACTTGGTTCCGCAGACCGATTGTGGCGCG
>CM030186.1:15727721-15735221 GCA_017639675.1 Aplochiton taeniatus
GGAGAGTTAGACCCCCCCCCCCCCCCCCCCCATGTATTATATGTATAATAATACCATGCAATATATAATACATGACAAACATACTAACTTGACTTCAAGGGAATTAAAAACAATCCAGGGCATAATTTTGACATTATTGAAAGAAACCCCGGCAATATTGATAATATCAAAGAACTAGCTATTTTAGTACATCAAAAAGAGAAAATCTGATATAAATACTTGATTTGAGAGAGAATATAGCTTGCTTTGTAAAAGCAGTCTGCTCCCTTGAGTGAGTTTGGAGAGCATGTCCTTGGAAAATGACGCTGCATTTGACCACAAGACAGAGACAGAGCTTTCATCATAAGATCTATTCAGGGCAACACAAATCCCTACCAGTCTTTGCTGCCCCGGCTAGCATTGGAACGCTAGCCCCATTGTGCTGGCTAGCAGCAAAGAGCCAGCGGGCTAAATGCTGTGTTGTCGTTAGCTATTAAGCTTGTTAGCTCACCGCTAACCAGATGTCTCTGTATTAGTGATATGGTGGGTATATAGGTCCTGAGGACATTTAGGGGTTTGGTCATGGACTCTGGCTGATAAGGTCTGGATGACGTCGCTGACAGTGGGATGAGTGGAGGCCAGCAGGAGGTTCATATTGTTGAGATGTTGAGAGCTGATAGTTGATAGCTTAGAGACGTTAATGGACATCGATTTCAGATTTAAAGCTGCGGTAAATCTATTAAGCCTTTGGCTAATGGACTCTGATATGATGGGGGTCTCTTAAATGTGGTGTACATTTTTCAACTTTATCTTGATAGCAGGATGTTATCTCATTTTGATTCGAATTTAGAAAAAATAAAGTTGTTTAATGGCTTTTACAGGGGTTTAAGACCCGTGGGCATTAGTGAAAAGGCCAACTATTTGCTAGGCTAATTCCAAACATGAAATTATATTATAGACTTTGGAAACAAAATGTATGACTAATATTTCTTGAATCCTCTGTTCTATAGTGCTCTTAAATCTATATTAAAACTCTCACCACACCCTAGTAACGGTTTTGGCTCACGTTATGAGTATTTTCCCCCCGTTAGTCCAGTCCCTCTGGTGTCCGGTGTCAAGGACGCAATTCCCATGGCCTTTTCCCGAGGCTGCGCATGCCCAGTCGGAGCTGAGTGTGTGACGGGAGTCTCCATCTATGCCGATGGTTTGGCCTGTATATGAACGGGAACCGGAGGCTGCTGCAGACTCTGATATAGCCGAAGGAAGAGTGGGATCCATATGGAGCTTGTCAAAGCAGCATTGTCTTCTATCTCTTTTCGTTCACGATGCACTTTAGGATTTCAATAAGATGTATTGCTGTTTCGAGATAGTCAGTTTTCTCCTTGCCTTCAACTTCTACGATTCGGTTCTAGCTCAGGGTAAGTTCAGTTTTGCCCTCTCTCGCAAATTTCGCTCCATAACTGTAATTGATATGTCTGTGTTCGCCGCTTTTGGGGGTGTTTTGTTGAACGTACATGTTAGAAATTACACATTGATTACAATGTACAAGTTGTGTGAAACGGAAAAAATATCTCAACATGCGACATAAGTTTTGTGTGCTCCGAGTTATAACTTGTTGATTCAATGACAGCCCCGCATCCCTCAATACGCACAGCCTTTGTAGTCGACAGTTATTTTGACCACACGGAATAGGCAATATTCAGGCTTACTTGTCGAGTAAACTTAACAAATATGGGGTTCCAAGTGCAACACTTAAATACATTTTATTAACATATGGTATTTTTTTTCTGATACTTGGGAATGCATGAGGAAATCAAGCCGCATAGTCTGACTCAGTTATAGCGGTCAGATCATTATAAGACATATTTTATGATTTGGCATGGCATGTCATTATGACATTTACATTTCATTAACAATAAACAACGTTGTCCAAAAAAAAAAAATCTGGCAACGGAATAATTGTATTGAGGTTGGTAGTGATAATACATCTCATTAGCTGTTTTCAAATAGGCAATTTGGTCGCCAGCGCTTTGGCACAACGTGTAAACAAACAAGACGAGGTATCCAGGCTACGCCTGGCAATAGTATTAGTATTAGTATAAATACTAGAACGCTAATAATACCGATATCCTATAAACTATTTAAGTAAACCCATAATAGCTTAATAACTGGCTGTGTTTAACGGTTAAATGTTTGCTTATTAAATTTAACTTAAACATGAAGCTGTTACAGGTCTACATATTGTAAGACAACAGGCTTTCACTTTGCATTCACATGCAAATGTTTGAGACAACACATGCTTGCATTTGTAACTTTGTTGACAAATTCTTTGACCATTTGCGTTGCTGAGAGTTGAGTCCATCTGTTCAAGTAATTTTTTCACAGCACAAATATTCATTTGATTCAAATGCGACCTATGGCTCTTTTTTAAGAACTATCACATTCCTTTATCCTAGTCTGGACGGGTGGCTGCGTTTTAAATTCGCATCTGGCAGTGTGTAGGACTTTGATGTTTCCGAGAATGTTACGTTGTATTCCATATGGGCGCAGGATGTGGATTTAGCCGGAGTAAATATTGCTGGGTAGAGTTCCCTCAGATACGACACGCATCTGTATAGTTGTTGTAACAGACATGCAATAAATACACTGAGCCATCCTTTAGCTTAGAACACCTTCTCTCATTGTGTAGCTTAGCAACTAATATCAATGTTGGCTTGCGGGACTAGAATCACTAGAATCGCGCGATACACTGGTTTTCTCGCCTTCCTTCTACTCTTCTCGAAATACTTTTCTAACATTTTCCAATTCCAAATTCCACACAATTTTACCATCCAAGTTTTGTAAACCTAACCCTTTCTCTTTTTGTTCTCTGTTTATGGTAAGATTAGGCTAAAGTGGCTAGCCATGAGGGGAGGGTAGCGTGCATCTGTAACCAATTTACTGCCTAAAAGTAGGAGCGTATAGAATCAACCGGAGACGAGACGAGTGAGCGGCTTCGTCGGGAAGCCCTGCTTTGTCCAGTGACCTCTGAGAGGCTGGATGATTGGACAGGAATTCCAATAAATGGATGATTTTTGTTTGCCTGTTACAGGAGATAACATGAGGTGCAAGGTGTAAGGTGTTGCTGCAAAATAATCCTTGACAGAATAGTGTGATTTGCAGTAAATGATAGACAGATGACATTTCATCTATCATCATTCAAAACACAAAATACCTAGAGACACTAGAATCTACGCGATATATATATATATATATATATATATATATATATATATATATATATATATATATATATATATATATATATATATATATATATAATATAGATAGATAACAGCATAGATTACAGGCATATAACTGGTAATTTCAATGGTAATGTAGGTATGTGCACAGGATGGAACACTTTAGAGATTTGGGACAACCCACCCCTTAGCTCAAAACGTAGGAGAAACCAAATATTACACCAGACTAAATGTACACAAATAAAAATGTTCCTTTGGGGGAATGCTTTAAAATATTTCCTTTTGCTTCTTAATGCCTGTGAAACAGTGTGAACACTAACTTTATATGTGTTTGTGTGGATAAGGTGCATACAGTGTAAGGCAATTGTCCGTCTCCCTCAGGTAGAATGATCTAAAACGGCCCCTGCTTCCGACATATTCATAACACTGCTGAGTTAGTGAAAATACATAATGTGATGAATGACGAAAACATTTAGCATGCTGTGTTTGTAGCCCAGCTACCGAGATACAGTATATTAGATTAGCATCCAGAAGACTGGCGGCCCCTTGAGGACTCCCCCTCGGTTTCCAGTATGGTGTCTTGGACACAGCCAGGCCCTCACAAACGTCCAAAGAGCCAACATCTCAATGTGAAGTTGATTGGCTGCTTAGCAGACTTCAAAGAAACCAGGTCATGTCTGATGGAAGATGGGACCGGGAGGTCAGAGTAGATGGTATGTTGTTCGACTGCCCACATCCATCAGAAACAATATGAAGGTGCTTTTAAGTGGAGGGACAGGCACATTGGAAGCGCTTTGATGATTTAAGAAAACAGGAGAAGGGAGTTAAAGTGAAGGATCTATCTCTCTTTCTCTTTTTCCCCAATATCTCAATTTCTGTCTCTCTCTACATCCCTGTCTTTCTCTCTGCTCTCTCTCTCTCTCTCTTTCCCTCTCTTTCTCTCTCTCTCTCTCTCTCTCTCTCTCTCTCTCTCTCTCTGTCCTCTGCCCTCTCTCTCTCTCTCTGTCTCTCTCTCTCTCTCTCTCTCTCTCTCTCTCTCTCTCTCCCCCCCCCCCCCCTCTCTCTCTCTCTCTCTCTCTCTCTCTCTCTCTCTCTCTCTCTCTCTCTCTCTCTCTCTCTGTCTCTCTCTCTATGCCATCTCTTTTGATTCTCATAATTGAATATGAAACAAGGGTCTGGACAACCCTTTCCATCTGGAAATGTGTGTGTTTGTGTGTGTGTGTGTGTGTGTGTGTGTGTGTGTGTGTGTGTTCTGACATCTGCTCTCTCTTCTTCCACTGATGGGGTTCAGGTGTGCCGAAGGTTGAGAAAGAACATACACTGCTTGAGTATGTGCGTGTGTGTGTGTGTGTGTGTGTGTGTGTGTGCTTATACACATTGCTGGGTGCACACCTGGTCAACATATGGATGGACTGGTCACCGTGGCTACTCACACATAGAAATTACCCACGGTTGGTTTTTGTTTAGTTTTTGATATAATGATATAATTTGATGTAATGAGGAAAGACAAAGTGATGCTGTCACCACCGCTTTCTCTCCTCTCATCTGATCTTGTCTTCTCTTCTGCTCCTTTCTTCTCTTCTCTCCTGCTCTCTTCTCCTCTTCTCTCTCCCTATCCTTTTCCAGTCTCCCTGGCAGATTGTCCCTTTAGAGCCCCAGGATGGGGATGTCAGCCAGTCTGCTAGGATAGACACTTAGACATCTGACATTCTCTAAGCCCTCAGAACATCATCTGAGGACCTGTTTGAAGTGCTTTAAGCGAGGGCCCCCCCCCCCCCCCCCCCCCAAAAAAAAAAGGTTTATAGAAGTGCCAAAATTATTTATTGCCTTTTAAGTATTTGCATTGCTGGTGCTCTCTGTGTTGGGATGCCGCTGGGCTTTGTTGTGGATTTTTGTCAAATAATTTGCCAGCGTGTTGAAAGGCAAAAACCACCCTGTTTTTCCTAAGTTATGTGATATGTGTTTGTCTCATCTGTCAGCCTAGTAACTATTGCGTTGGGACCTTTGAGGCCTTTGAATATATACGTTGGGGAATTAAGAAGTGAAAAACACATTGAAAAGGTTCTTCAACAACAGGCTTAGTGAAATAAATAAAGGCATTTTAACAGCAGTTAGTGAAATAAAGAGGAAGCTTTGACCTCAATGATATTTAAAGAATTTTGCTTAAGTTCACGATCATTTTGTTAATCCTTTCAGTTATGAAATGGCTCAGACATTTCTGGTATTTCAGAGGAGATTCCAAGCATGTTCTTGTGCATACTTTGTGTCCACTAATACGTCGCCCTGTGATATACCATGCCAGCTAATCTATTTGATGAATTAAAAGTTTGCATCATTCTTCATATGGTGACTCCCTCCCTCTCCACAAGTGCAGTTTAATACTTAACTGTCGATTCCAGATCACTGGTAATTCACTCACAGGAAGTGACCTTTGAACTCCAGGCATTAAACTCTCCCCCGTAGAGCGCGTGCTGACATGGAGGAATGCTGTGTGTCGTGGTGTGTGTCAAGTGTGTGTGTGTGTGTATGTGTGTGTTGATGTATCTGTGTATGTGTGTGTGTTGTGGTGTGTGTTTCCCTCTGGCCAGTGAAATGAGAAGCAGGTTGTGCTTACATCAAGCTGGACAGAATATGAGAGTGGAGAGGTTGGGATGGATGCATGAAGTTGGAGAGGTTGGGAAATGCATTTAGTTGGAGGATGTGCTTTGTTTTCCTTTTTGTCCCTCCTGGGCTTCGGTTGAAATTCTTAACCTCGGCGAGACGGCAGACACGTATGTGGGTTTAAAGTTGCTTAGGGAACAAAAAACTGACACGCACACACAAACACACACACACACACACACTCACACACACACACACACACACGCACACACACACACACACACACACACACACACACACACACACACACACACACACACACACACACACACAGCCACCCACGCACACACACACACACACACACAGCCACCCACGCACACAGGAAGTCTTCCACTAACAGGAAACTGGGAATAGTGTTCCTTTTTTTGAAAAAGGAGGGGGGGGGGGGGGGGGGGGGTACCGTTGAAATTCCACTTCTCGCCGGTCTAGTGTGAAGCTATGAACAACGAGTGTGGCAAGACCGTTTGTCGTCTCATAATTACCCCCACCCCCACCCCCACACCCCCTTTTTCTATTCCTCCTTTAAAAGCCAACTTGCCTTTTGGTTTTTGGGGGGGGGGGGGGGGGGGGAATGACAAACGGCCCTTGACCGTGAAGGAAAGTCCTCACTCCATTCCTGACCAAATGAAACGGCTAACTGCTAAACGGTTTATAATCTAGTCTCTATAATTTCAGCAGCCGTGCCAGTCCACTCGGCTCAGCTCAGCTAATTGTTAACACTGGAACGGCCATTTTGACCGTTTAAAAATGTACACGTGCAATAAATGTGTTGCAAAAATGTGTAAATCCTGAACCCACTGTTGAGAATGAACTTAAAGGCTCTGGCGGTTTATCTGCGGAGGTTTCAAGAACGTTAACGACCGGCCTATTAGAACCAAATTCTCAAATGAGTCAAATCGTGTTTTGGTGTGGGCCCGTGCAGATGCGTGGGAGCATTTGGTACATATGCCTTGGGTAATAAATGATTTGCCACGGTCGCAACCATCAATCGAGGTAGGGATAAAAGGAGAGCCAAAAAGGGTTGGAAATTTGAATTTGAATTTTGCTGTTGCGGGGGCCATTAACATGGCAAATGAAATGCCTTCAAATAGCTCTGACGTCGAGCTGCCAAACTGTGTTTAAAGAAAAGCATTCTTAAAATATTTCCCTTCAGAGCCCATGTTTGGAAGGGTTCATGCATGGAGGTGAGAACAGTCTCTCATGTCTGCTAGTGTTACAGTTCCATGTCCTAGATATTGTTTCCATGTTGTATATGTCCGAGATGTTTACCTTATGACTACTCTGGCGCCAGGGGCTGTCTCTAATACATTTGATCATACTCACTTACAGCTCTCCTTTCTCTCTCTCTCTCTCTCTCTCTCTCTCTCTCTCTCTCTCTCTCTCTCTCTCTCTTTCTTTCCTTCTTTCTTTCCTTATTTTATCTCCCCTTTAACCTCCCTCCTCTTTCCCTCTCCCCCTCTCTTCCATGCATTTTCTGTGAGTCTGTTGACGGATGGACAGCCTCCATCTGCTATTGACCAGGCTGCTCTGTGATCTACCCAGACATGATTGACTAGGCTGGTCTGTGACCTACCCAGACATGTTGACATCACATGTCTCTCATATGTCAAACCAGGAA
>CM030186.1:15745221-15747721 GCA_017639675.1 Aplochiton taeniatus
CTACCCAGCTACTGCCCTACTGAGTCTATGGTACGACAGTAGGTGTACTCTTATCATACTAACTACCCTAACCCTAACCCTACCCAGCTACTGCCCTACTGAGTCTATGGTACTAACTACCCTAACCCTAACCCATACTAACTACCCTAACCTAACCCATACTAACTACCCTAACCCTAACCCTACCCCTACTGCCCAGAGTCTATGGTAAGACAGCCAGTGCACTGTTTTCATACTAACTACAGGTTAGAGTTGTACACTATGGGCCTGATTTATTAAGATCCCAAATAAAGGAACTAAATTGTTCGTTCCAACAGATTGGACATTTATATTTCACCTGTTTTGCGGGTGAATAACTGAGAGTAATTGCGCAGATGATATAAGGTACAAACAACAGTGTTTAAATGAAGGGTTTACTCATATAAGGTACAAACAGCAGTGTTTAAATGGATGGTTTCATGATATAAGGTACAAACAGCAATGTTTAAATGGATGGTTTCATGATATAAGGTACAAACAGCAATGTTTAAATGGATGGTTTCATGATATAAGGTACAAACAGCTATGTTTAAATGAAGGGTTTGTGTGATTGAAAGTAATTCCAGCCATGGATAGTTTAGACAGAGAGAACGACCACAACAGGAACATTTATTTTGATCCCATCGAATTAGAGTAAGCAGTGGAAGAGGCTGAATAGCACATTGTTGAGCTACAGCAAAGAAATATAAAAATAACAAAAAGAAATGAGAAAAAAATCACGTTCTCAACGTATTCTTTGGTTTACCCTGTGCCTCCTACTCCCCACAATAAGAGCAGCCATTAATTAAGTTTGGCACCTCTGTGCTGCCGTATCAGATGCTTCCATAAATGACATGTATTACATGTATTACATGTATTACATGTATTACATGTATTATATGTATTATATGTATTACATGTATTATATGTATTACATGTATTATATGTATTACATGTATTATATGTATTAGATGTATTATATGTATTACATGTATTATATGTATTACATGTATTACATGTATTACATGTATTATATGTATTATATGTATTACATGTATTATATGTATTACATGTATTATATGTATTACATGTATTATATGTATTAGATGTATTACATGTATTATATGTATTACATGTATTATATGTATTATATGTATTATATGTATTACATGTATTAGATGTATTATATGTATTATATGTATTATATGTATTATATGTATTACATGTATTATATGTATTATATGTATTATATGTATTACATGTATTATATGTATTACATGTATTATATGTATTACATGTATTATATGTATTATATGTATTAGATGTATTATATGTATTATATGTATTATATGTATTACATGTATTATATGTATTACATGTATTATATGTATTACATGTATTATATGTATTAGATGTATTATATGTATTAGATGTATTACATGTATTATATGTATTACATGTATTACATGTATTATATGTATTACATGTATTATATGTATTACATGTATTATATGTATTAGATGTATTATATGTATTAGATGTATTATATGTATTAGATGTATTACATGTGTTACATGTATTATATGTATTATATGTATTATATGTATTACATGTATTATATGTATTATATGTATTATATGTATTACATGTATTACATGTATTATATGTATTACATGTATTATATGTATTACATGTATTATATGTATTACATGTATTACATGTATTATATGTATTACATGTATTATATGTATTATATGTATTATATGTATTATATGTATTACATGTATTATATGTATTACATGTATTATATGTATTACATGTATTACATGTATTATATGTATTACATGTATTATATGTATTATATGTATTATATGTATTATATGTATTATATGTATTACATGTATTACATGTATTATATGTATTACATGTATTACATGTATTACATGTATTACATGTATTAGATGTATTATATGTATTATATGTATTATATGTATTACATGTATTATATGTATTACATGTATTATATGTATTACATGTATTATATGTATTATATGTATCAGATGCTTCCATAAATTACATGTATTATATGTATTATATGTATTTTATGTATTACATGCATTATATGTATTATATGTATTATATGTATTACATGTATTATATGTATTATATGTATTACATGCATTATATGTATTATATGTATTACATGTATTATATGTATTATATGTATTACATGTATTATATGTATTACATGTATTTTATGTATTACATGTATTATATGTATTACATGCATTATATGTATTATATGTATTACATGTATTATATGTATTATATGTATTACATGTATTATATGTATTACATGCATTATATGTATTACATGTATTTTATGTATTATATGTATTTTATGTATTACATGCATTATATGTATTACATGTATTATATGTATTACATGTATTATATGTATTATATGTATTACATGTATTAT
>CM030186.1:15750221-15755221 GCA_017639675.1 Aplochiton taeniatus
TGTGTGTGGGGGGGGGGGGGGTATGTGTGTGTGTGTGGGTGTGGGGGGGGGGGGGGGGGGGGGTGCTTGCCTGTATGTTAGTGATTCCCCTCTGAATTCATGCATTTGGATCTTGGCCTTCCTGTAACAAGATGTTTCCCATGGACATTTTGGATATGTTTTTTTCATGGATTATGATTTTAATTAGAAGAGCCTGCGAACAATTCCCTTTTAAGACGGTGGCTTCTCTGAATCTCCCAATCACTGTCTGCTGTGGACCAACTTTTGGATCATAGCAGTTTGAAATAGTTTGCCTCCGTGTCGGCACCACTTTTGAATGAGAAGTGCACTCTCCCCCCTAGGCCTCTGCAGGCACAGTCTCTCATGTTCTGTTGCAGACAGCCATGCACTGTGTGTAACCTTTGCAGCGTGCGGACATCAATCTCAGGTGGAGGGGGTTTCTGACGGCCCTTGACGCCGCTGACCTCGCTCTGTGGCGGCCTGTCATTCAAAAGGCTAGCTACACCTCCTAAGACAGGCTGCTCTCCATTGCACAGGGTGGAGCGGTCCTGTTCCTTTCCCTCCGACTCTAAAAAGACTGATCTTTTTTCTTTGATCTCCTTTTTTTTTCTCTCTCTGTCTCTCTTCTATCCCTTTTTGACAGAATGAGCTGTGGGTCTGTGTCAACTCCACCTTACCCGGTAAGAAACGGTTTACCGTTCTGATTCATGCTCGCTTGGCGCGAAGTGAGGGCACGGACTGATTGCTTGACAACCAAACAATGGTGATGAACTGCTTTGAGAAGCTTTTGAGGCTTTACCTCTCTGGTCATGAAGCCCAAATCAGTATCGTGGGTCACTAGAATGCAATCTAAATCTGTATTTATACGAACAGTTCAGATTATAATAAATGGGCCACTTCAAAGCAGCAGGAGAGATGTGAGCTTAGGACGGCAATATAAACACCCAACTCTACATTACGAAGACTATGCCAGGCGGAGTTTCAAAGGGAACTATTTCTTACTCCTGCCTGAGACAAATCCACCTGTCAGACTCGGATAATACCTAGCAGATGCTGCTAGGAGACACTGTTGCTCTGTTGGTCTTGTTTTACCCTTCGCCCCTGCACAGCCCAATCTCTTTGAATCCGTGCCTTTAAAGGCGGTTTGTAAAGGCTCTGAGCAAAGCTCCGTTGCCTTGTAACGTTTCCCTCAACTTGACACCGAAACAACAACAACTTGACAACATTACACCGAACATAGACTGTGCTAACATTTCTAAGCACACCCAATGGATTTTCTCTCATATTATTGAGTGAGTGACCTTTTCAAAGTTCAGTTACTGCTTTCGGCAACGGCGGCCATTTTTGATTTTGTTTTGTTTTGTCTCCAGGAGCATCCAGGAAGTCCGATGGGTGGGTGGGCCTGGGCTGCTGTGAGCTGGCTATCTCCTCAGAGTGTCGTCGAGAGTGCAAACAGGTATGGGGTCTGGTTGCTTAGATACCATTTGCTGCATTCACTTTTTTATTTTATTTTGTTACATCTTTTATTAATCTATTCATATTTCCTTGATTTGAATTGTTTTCCGTGTACTGGCGCTGTCTAAGTTAAGATGTATGATATTTTGTCATGGTATCATAGCTTCAAACCAATATATAGAACTACATGTCTGAATTTGATTTCCTCTTGTGCCCACTGGGTTCTAGTCCTAGCCTAGCTATGGATGAACTTCTGTTCTTGTTCCTCCAATGTCTAGGCGTCCTCCAAAGGCGACATCACAAAAATATGCAAGAAGGACTCAGAGGTCAGTAGCACTCATACATGAGCAGACCCACACCTCACCCCACACATTACCATTTACCTTATGAATATTAATCTCTGTCTAAATCTTTGTCTTGGTAGTTCTGAGTGCGATGGTGTGAGGATCCATTCTGTTTTTACGAAACACCGTGCATCCTAATAGTCCTGATTCTGTTTTCCTCACTACTTATCATAATTAAACGAATGTTTTCTTTATGTTTTTTTGTTTTGTTTTTTAGAAACCCCTTTACAGCTGCATCACCAAAAATGAAAGTAAGTTTCCGTTCCTAACATGTCCCTCACCGGCAGGACAAACCCTCTGCTACTCCCAGTCTCTATTTGTATTCCACTTAGTGTGTACTAAGACGAGAATTATACATAGAGGCTAGGTGACCTTTGACCTACATGAGCAGGAAATGAGTTGTCCCCCATCCTGCTCCCCTGGCTTGTAGGAAAAGTCTGTGTGTGTGTGTGTGTGTGTGTGTGTGTGTGTGTGTGTGTGTGTGTGTGTGTGTGTGTGCGTGCGTGCGTGCGTGCGTGCGTGCGTGCGTGCGTGCGTGCCCCTCAGCATTGCTGGGGGGCAAGGGCAGGGACGTGACCTCACGGTCCAACAAAAACAATTTCATCATCTGTCATCTGCTGGGTGATCCAGTAAAGAGATTCATTTGTAGTCCATGCACCACACACACACACACACACCCTCACACCAGTAGTCCATCTGTCTCACACAGATGACCACACACACACACACACACACACACACACACCACAGAGAGCAGAGTAGCAGTACGTGCCTTAACAGGATGTGAGATATCTGACTTCCTGTCCAAAGGTCAAGGCCTGGCAGACATGGCTAATGGCTAATGAAATCTGGTTAGCCTGTGTGGCCTGCTGGGAAATACAGTCAAAACACACACAGATAGTTTGTATAGAAACAATTGATAAACTATTTATATGAGCATGTCTTCTTTGTGGGTCTGAGTTTCATTCTGTGGTGGAATTCAAATGCAACTTGAGTCATTTATCTAGAAACACATTTTTACTGTCATTTTAATGTTACAACTGGTCCAGTCGTTTATTTAGAAACAGGGTTTCCCAGGGTGATTCCGTTCCCACTTGTTACAATTTAAAACGTAATAATCAATAGTCATGTGTCGAGAGAGGCATCCTGGGAAAGTAGACGTTCTGTTAGCCAATCGCACGAGGAGCACGGCCCGAGGCCCAACCAATGGCGTGCGTGGTCTCTCCCGCCCCCTCCCCACAGTGGGCTCCACGTGCTGTGGCTTCGCCGGCCGCCACACCAACTGCCGCGAGTACTGCCAGGCCATCTTCCGGACGGACTCGTCGCCGACCATGTCCCAGATCAACGCCGTCAAGGACTACTGCAGGGGCATTAGCCCCCAGCTCATCGGCTGTGTGTCCAACTACACCAAGTCCTACCCCATCCCCAGCCCCATCGACAGTAGGTTGACTCCGTCGACTCTTCTCGTAGTAACTTTAATAAGAATAACTTTATTTGTATGGCACCTTTCAGACATAATATGCAGCGCCAAGTGCTTTGCAATGATGGACTAACGATGCACCAGGTAGTGGTGCAGAGTTCTCGTGGTGCTGAAGGATCCACTACAGTACAGCGGAAGGAGCATGAATCATTCTGTACATTCTGTGTGGATGACCTTCTTTTAGGAGCTAAGTGGCTGTTCTTTTCTGATGGCTATTATTTTGTTTTCACCTCTCTCTCCTTCCCTCCGTCTTCCCTCTCTCTCCTTCTCTCTCCTTCTGCATCATCATCCTTCCCTCTTCTCTCTGCCTCTCATGCTCCCTCACTCTTTTCCTCCCTCACCCCCTCTTTTCTTGCCTCTCTCCTTCTCCCCCTCTTTCTCTCCTCCGTTCCCCGCCTCTCCCTTCTCCCTCATCCCTCTCTCCCTCCCTCACCCCTCTCCCTCCCTATTCCTCTCCTCCATCCTCCCCTCCCCCCCCCCCCCCCCAGGTCTGTACTGCTGCGACCGGGCCGAGGCGGTCCACTGCCAGGTGGCGTGCCGGCGGATCCTGCGCACCATGACGACGGAGCATGACATCATGGAGGGTCTGATTGAGGAGTGTGGCTCCCAGCCGCTGCCCCAGGACCCCCTGTGGCAGTGCTTCCTGGGCGGGGCCCAGCCCCCCACCAAGACGGGGGACGGGGGGGAGCCCGAGCCTGCCCACCCGGCCAAGATGGACTGTGCCAAGCTGCACTGCTGCTCCAAGGCCAACACCTCGCTCTGCCGGTAGGAGGAGGAGGAGGAGGAGGAGGAGGGGGAGGAGGAGGAAGAAGAGGAGGTGAAGGAGAAAGAGGAGGAAGAAGAGGAGGAGGTTGTGTTGACACAGGGGATTTAGTTTCGATTGTATCTGTTCATCAATATGAATAAACTTCATTTCTTATTTAGATCGCCTGAGGCATGGTCAGAAAATCCAGAATTAGAAATCATAAACTGTTTTTGGGAAACACACACAGAACATCTCTACCCCCCCGTCTCTACACACACACACACACACACACACACACACACACACACACACACACACACACACAGAACATCTCTACCCCCTCGTCTCTACACACACGCGGAAATACACACACACACACACACACTCACTTACTTTTAACCCTCTCTCTCTCTCTCCCTCTCTCTCTTTCTACCCCCCCTCTGTCCCTCTCTCTCTCCCCCTCTCACTACCCCCCCCCTCTCTCTCTCTCTCTCTCTCTCTCTCTCTCTCTCTGTCTCTCTCTCTCTCTCTCCCTCCCTCTCTCTCTCTCTCTCTTGGCAGAGACATGTGCCAGGAGATCAGTACCAACTGGGGCACCCAGACGTGGCAGGAGTTTGACCAGCTGTGTGAATATAACCCCGTGGAGACAGAGCTCATCACCTGCCTGGCCGACGTAAGGGAGCCCTGCCAGCTGGGCTGCAAAGACCTCAGCTACTGCGTCAACTTCAACAACAGGTCAGGTTCTTAGTTAGCTAGTAGGTTAGTTGGTTAGATACTGAGTTAGTTAGTTAGCTAGTTGGTTACTTCATTAGTTAGTTAGTTGGTTAGTTGGTTAGATACTGAGTTAGTTAGTTGGTTAGTTGGTTAGATACTAAGTTAGTTAGTTAGCTAGTTGGTTACTTCATTAGTTAGTTAGTTGGTTAGTTAGTTAGATACTAAGTAAGTTAGTTAGCTAGTTGGTTACTTAATTAATTAG
>CM030186.1:15762721-15767721 GCA_017639675.1 Aplochiton taeniatus
AGAATACATGCCTCTGAAGCCCGCCCTCTGTAAGGCAGACACCATTAGAGGAATCTGGGCTGTTCAATCAGACAAGCAAAGAAAGAGGCCGGCAGTAAGCCTGGTGTCTAGGAAATAAATATATGATAGACTACAGCAATGTAGGTGTGTATTACTGAGCGTGGGAGTATGTTTGTGTGTATTTTGAATCTGTGTGTGTGTGTGTGTGTGTGTGTGAGAGTGTTATTGTGTGTGTGTGTGTGTGTGTGTGTGTGTGTGTGTGTGTGTGTGTGTGTGTGACTGTTATCGTGTGTGTGTGCGCGCGTGTGTGTGTTGTGTGTGTGTGTGTGTGTGTGTGTGTGTGTGTGACTGTTATCGTGTGTGTGTGTGTGTGTGTGTGTGTGTGTGCTAGTAGGGAGAGACAGGGAAGTCCGACGTTCAGGTCCAGCCCAGACTCCGGGGAATGTGGGAATGCCTGCTAGTGGGTTAATACCGGAATTCCGTCTTGGAGGCCGGGACTGGCTTTAGGCAAGCAACTGTCGGATGGATGGAACAACAGAACAACCGACTAATGAGGAAATGTCGGATAGAAAATGTCGTATGGAGTAGACAGAGGTCGTGGGAGATTGGAACATCTCCAAACTCATCTCCAAACTCATTTCACATAATAGAAACTAGTGAGTCATATATGATGTGTGACCAGTAGGGGTCAGCATGGCAGGTGTTTAGGCGTTTTGGATATAGGTAGAAGAAGTGGACACACGGCGGTTAATCAAAGACTAGCGAAAGCTGGCAGTTCACAAGAAACCAATTGTCTCGTTATTGATGAACCAGTGAACACAGCTCAAGTAACGAGAGTTTGTTAGCCGAAAGACAATGCTATCGGAGATGTTCATCAAGCAACAGTGTTGGGTTAAACGTCGATCCACGGCTGCTCTTTCATTCAGAACCTGTATGATGGGACAAAGAAAACTCCAGCCTGTATTTTATAATAAAACCTATTTTGAATGATGTCACGTGGCCACTACAAGGAGAGAGGGGGTATAATCCGAGTCTTCCGCTCTGCCCTGTTCCCCCTCCTCCCCTTCACGGCAGGTCGGACTGCATCGACATCCTGACCCAGTGTGGCGACCGCCAGCGCTTCCACGAGGGACAGACTCCCGAACGCATCTGTGAGCTGCTCTCCCCCATCGACGACCCCGAGCGCTGCATCCCTCTGGACAGATATCTCAGTAAGTGGCTGGAGTGTTTGTGTGTGTGTGTGTGTGTGTGTGTGTGTGTGTGTGTGTGTGTGTAATGTAATCGGCGGTTGAGTGTTTATTTTTTTATAAATGTACTGCTGTTTGCTAGTCGGTTTCATTGTTTGGTCACCTGCCGTCGTATTTGTTTAAAATATTTGGCAGAATTTATGTTGTATTTACCTTCAGTCAGTCTAATTGACTGAAATTGAGCTGACACAGCAGTGATCTACATCCTCTGTCCCCTCCTCAGCCCCCAGTCTCCTAGGCAATGTCGTCGAGGAGGTGATACACCCCTGCAACCCCAACCCCTGCCCTAGCAACCACCTGTGCGAGGTCAACAGGAAGGGTTGCCATGACGAGCTGTGCCAGCCTTTCTTCTGCGTGCCCGGTAGAGTACCACCTCCCTTTTCCCTTCTGCTCGCGTGCTGCTGCAGTACCTCTCCTCGCCTTCTAGAGGGCGCCATTGTAGCTCTGAGTCCGGGTGGATTTGTGTGTGTAAATGTATTTGAACTTTCTCTGGGTTTTTGTGCATTCAATATATTCCTAAATGTAATACCTGTCTTTAGGATATACCATGTACTGTATAATATCTCCTTTTGAATTGAACCAACTATTATATGTGTGTGTCTGTATGCGTGCCTCTGTCTGCATGTGAATGTGTATGTGTGTCTGTGTCTGTCTGTATATGTAAATCTGTCTGTGTCTGTGTGTCTCGGTGTGTGTGTGTGTGTGTGTGTGTGTGTGTGTGTGTGTGTGTGTGTGTGTGTGTGTGTTTGTGTGTGTCAGGTTGTAAGCTGGGCGAGGCCTCTGAGTTCCTGGTGCCCCAGGACGCCCGTATCCAGGTGCCCACGTGGGGGGGGTCCGGCGGGCTGCTACGAGGTGTGCACCTGCGGGCAGAGCGGGCGCCTGGAGAACTGCATGGACATGCCCTGCGTCGACACCACCAAGAGCTGCGTCGTCGGAGGACGCAGGAAGAGTAGGTTCCACCTTTAGTCCTGTGTTTTAGTGTGTGTGTGTGTTTGTGTGTGTGTGTGTGTGTGTGTGTGTGTGTGTGTGTGTGTGTGTGTGTGGGTGTGTGTGTGTGTGTGTGTGTGTGTGTGTGTGTGTGTGTGTGTGTGTGTGTGTTGGGGGATGTTTGTATGTGGCTATGGTTCCTCGTCGACCAAGACCAAGATCTGCCTTGTAAGGGCCGATACATACATTTCGCAAGGGGGTTGTGTTGCCTCGCGTAGCTTTCAGCTTACAGCATCGTCAATGCTTGTTTTGACACCGATTTAGACATATTATCAGACTTTTCACTATAATGCCCTTCAAACTTTGTCCAATTTGAGTCATGTCATTCTGAGAATTTTTAGACTCATTGACGAAATTGTTCTACACATTTTGTCTACTAAAATTGCGACATTTTCCTCATTTTTATTCCTGTTTTTTCCTCTTTTTATAAATATTATTTTATTTTGCTCTTCTGTGGGTGACAGCTACCAGTGCAACCAGTTGTTTGGCCCTTTTTTCCAACTCGCTAATTCTGACTGCATCTCGTGTCAGCAGATTAAAAAAAACTTTGGAATACACTCAACCTCCACCACAAAGTGTTACCAAGTGGCTTTGGAGAGAGCCCTTCTAATTACGGTTAACGTCTTGCTGACTTTTATTGTGAAAGCAGAAAAGGCTGGCCTGGAGTGTAAACATCCTGTCAGTCTGTCCTCTGCCTCTACTGCTCCCTCACTGCTCTCTCTAACGCCGCCATGTTTGAAGCCGTTGGGTTAAAGCCGCCATTTCCTTCCTGTCCCCTCCCCGAAACGCCATCGCCATGGCGGCATTAAAGGAGCGTGCTGAGCGGGGTGTGCCCCTCCCCCTCCTGCTTTGCCCTCCTTTTTATACCCATCTCTTTCTCTCTCTTCCTTCTGTTGCCTCTCTTTCTCTCTGTCGCCCTCTGTCTCTTTCCCTCTTGCTATCTTTCTCTCTTTCCCTCTCTTTCTCTCTCTTTCTCTCTTTCTTGCTGTCCCTCTCCTTCTCTTTTACTCTGTCTGGCGGTCTCTCATGATGTCTCTCTCCCACTCTCTCTCTTTCCCAGTCTCTCCAACTCTTTTAATCTTTCTCTGATGTGAGGATCTATCTCTCATTCTCTTTTCCTCTGCCTCTCGTCTTTACCTCTGTGTGTGTCTCTCTCCCTCTCTTCATCTGTTTACCACAGCTCTGTGTGTGTGTGTGTGTGTGTGTGTGTGTGTGTGTGTGTGTGTGTGTGTGTGTTGTGGAAGCAGCAGGGAGGCCTTTTGCCCTGAGAGTGAAACCACATCACTCCTGTTACCACATAGCTTCTGTCAGTCACACTGCCGCCTTGTGGCCAAACGTCAAACCGCAGCCTCCCTCTCTCCAAAACATACAAACAAACACAACCACTTTCTTTCTTTCGTTCTTTCGTTCTTTCTTTCTTTCTTTCTTTCTTTCTTTCTTTCTTTCTTTCTTTCTTTCTTTCTTTCTTTCTTTCTTTCTTTTCCCCCTTCTTCTTTTTAACCTCACCACATGTACCGAATCGTGATTCTACATTTGTTTGAAAGCGAATCCGTTTATTGGTTTAGCTTTTATGTTTGTTTTCGCTGTACTTCTGAGGGGGTCAATGGTTTGGGTCTTATTTGAGACAGATGTGAGGCTGCTCTCTGCCTCAGGAGGGTTCAGGGTTGCTCCTAAAGCCACACAGAGGAGGGACACTATAGGGAAGTCGAAGCTGTGCTGTGATCAGGTTAGTGTGTCTGTTTCTGTGTGTTTGGTAGTGTGTCTGTGTGTGTGTGTTTCTTGGTGTGTCCGTCTGTGTGTGTTTATTGGTGTGTCTGAGTGTTTGTTAGTGTGTCTGTTTCTGTGTGTTTGGTAATGTGTCTGTGTGTGTGTGTTTGTTGGTATGTCTGTCTGTGTGTGTTTCTTGGTGTGTCCGTCTGTGTGTGTTTGTTAGTGTGTCTGTGTGTTGTAAGTGTTTGTTAGTGTGTCTGTTTCTGTGTGTTAGGTAATGTGTCTGTGTGTGTGTGTTTGTTGGTATGTCTGTCTGTGTGTGTTTCTTGGTGTGTCCGTCTGTGTGTGTATGTTAGTGTGTCTGTGTGTGTAAGTGTTTGTTAGTGTGTCTATGTGTGTGTGTTTGTTGGTATGTCCGTGTGTGTTTGTTGGTGTGTTCATCTGTGTGTGTTTGTTGGTGTGTCTGTGTGTGTGTTTGTTGTTGAGTGTGTGTGTGTTTTTGTTGGTCTGTCTGTCTGCGTGTATTTGTGTGTGTGTGTGTGTGTTTGTCGGTATGTGCGCGTTGGTGTGTCTGTGTGTGTGTGTGTGTTTGTTTGTGGGTGTTTGTCAAGATCGAGGAGACATACTGATCCTTCCGTGCTGAATAATATCTAATGACCCTTTACTTTTTCAACCCATTCACACCCTGTATTGGAGTTGCCAATCTAAAAACCAATACTACAAATTCATTATCAATACTTCCCTCCACAATTCCGCATTACTTTCAATCAAAACATTCATTTATGTTAAGTGAAAGTATTTATTTTTAAATAAATATGAAGATCACGTCTGTAATTATTTATATACGCATGGGTCTTCTTGCTGATGGTGACACCTCTTCTGTAATGGACTGCCAGCCCTGCTGTCTGAACGATGATGATGATGATGATGATGATGACTTAATGATGAAGGTGGTTCTGTATCTCTGTAGATCACGGCGCCTCTTTCAAAGTGGACTGCCAACCCTGCTCCTGTTTTGCGGGGAACACCATCTGTTCCAGTCGCCAGTGTCTCAGC
>CM030186.1:15775221-15815221 GCA_017639675.1 Aplochiton taeniatus
TTTCCAAGGAAAGAAATATTCTAATCTTGACTTATTTTCTAGTCTGTAGAGCACTACTACAGCATTACTTCTCTATTTCTATTTCTATTCTGTCTTCCTCTCTCTCTGTCTCTCTCTCCATCCCTCTCTCTCTCTCTCTCTCTCTCTCTCTCTCTCTCTCTCTCTCTCTCTCTCTCTCTCTCTCTCTCTCTCTCTCTCTCTCTCTCTCTCTCTCTCTCTCTCCTTCCCTCTCTCCATCCTTCCCTCTCTTGTCTCTTTATACCCTCCATGTTCTTGCAATCCTCAACTCGTTCTTGTCCTCCGTCTGTCTCTGTGGTGTCCCATCATCTTAACCCTCCCGCCCTATCAAGGAAACAAAGAACCAGAAGAGACAAGTCCCCCCCCCTCCCCCCCCCCCCTTTCTCCCCTCTCTCTTCTCCTCCTCTCTCTTCTCCTCCTCTCCACCTCTTTCTTCCTCACCCCTTCCTCCTCTATCCATTTGAATCGTTTATCATCTGTCTCTCCATGTTGCCTTCTGCCCCCTAGCCCCTTTCTTGCCCTCACTTCCTCCCTCTCCATCTCTCTGTCACTTCCCTGCTTCCAAACGTCTACGACCTTGCCCTGACCTGGTGTCTGCTCTCCCTCCGTTGACCTTTGAACCCTGTAGCTGAGCGGGAGCCAGCCCGTGACGGTGCATGAGGTGCTGCGGATCCTGCGGCTGCACATCTCCGTTCCCCAGTGTGACATCTTCGGCTACCTGAGCCTGGACTCAGAGCTGGTGGTCCTCATCGTCCCCGTGGACCAGCAGCCCACAGCCCTGCAGGTACACACACACACACACACACACACACACACACACACACTAACACATACTAACACACACACACACACACACACACACACACACATACACACACACACGCACACACTATCACACACTCCAGTGGCCTGCAGCTTCTTATGGGTTTTTGATACCTGTGGGAGACAGAGACCAGCATGGGAGGTAGGAGTGTTTTAGTTTCCCCTCCGGCACTACCTGCAGTGTACTATCATTATTTCTATACACACACACACACACACACACAAACACATACACACGTGCGCGCACGCACACACACACAGGCACGCACACACTATATATATACATAGCACAGGCAGCTGGAACTGAGATGTGCCGTTTAAAAACACCCACAATCTAACACACACACACACATCCACACACACACACACTCCCACACACACACACACATCGGCAGCTGTCCCCATTTCACACACGTAATATCGACCCCGGCATATATTAAGTAGATGTAGTATATACACAGCCAGCCAGGACAAAAGTATCCTATTTCTTTAACACAACATAACCCACACAAAGACACACGCACATACACCCTCAGCCTGCCGCCATATTTTTGTAACCACAAATATCCACACACACACACACACACACACACACACACACACACTCTGCCTTCCCTGTGTGTGGCTGATTAAACAGTGACTACTCGACACGGCACCATAGTATAAATATATGTTCATATTTCAGCGATAGAGCAGCCCCTATGCCATTCGATAGGATAACAGCGGTATCTCGCTGGGCCAGAGGAAGCAAGTGTTCGGATCCACTGTGCTGTGGAATGGATTTATTCAAAGCAGACTCAAAGTGACAATGTGACAAGGCTCCCTTTATTTTGACTGGTGTGTTTTAGCTACACCAGATATCGCTACGTGACTATACTGAGGTATAAATAGACAGATTTTATTTCTTTATTTCAGCAGTCATGTGGATCATTTATTTAGACCTTTTCTTCCCGGTGCCATCTGCACAAAATCACCCAGACACACACACGTGCACACACGTGCACACACACACACACACACACACACACTCACACGCACACTCACACTCACACGCACACTCACACTCACACTCACACTCACACTCACAAACACACAAACACATCCTGCCCACATCTTAATGTAGTAGTATGTGGATACAGTAGGCCTAGTTTCAATAGTACCACAGACAGGCTATTGTAATGTAGTAGCCTGTTGATACAATAGGCCTATTTCCACCTCCCCTCCAACGCCTCAAAGGCTGAATCCGATGCTTTCCATAATGAATAATGCAGAATCAGTGTGAAGCGAAACGTATTCATAACAACCTCTCTCTCAGGCCATGTTTACACGCGCGCCGGAATACTAAGAGTATTCTCCGGTAATAATCATATTCAACTTTTAGGAATCATAATCCTGAAACAACAGCACCATAATAGACTGCCTCAATGAGCTCAATGAGCTGTCTATAAACTGATCCGTTTGGTATTAGAAAATGAACTCTTATCAGTTTAGTATTAGAGAATGAACTCTTATCAGTTTGGTATTAGAGAATGAACTCTTTCTTATCAGTTTAGTATTAGAGAATGAACTCTATTAGTTTGGTATTAGAGAATTAACTCTTAGCAGTTTAGTATTAGAGAATGAACTCTATCAGTTTTGTATTAGAGAATGAACTCTTATCAGTTTAGTATTAGAGAATGAACTCATCAGTTTGGTATTAAAGAATGAACTCTTATCAGTTTGGTATTAGAGAATGAACTCTATCAGTTTAGTATTAGAAAATGAACTCTATTAGTTTGGTATTAAAAATAAACTCTATAAGTTTTGTATTAGAGAATGCTCTGGATGCCCCTGCTAATAGCTGACCCTAGTCTTACGGCACATGGCCCTTTTTAATAGTTCACCGGGTGCGGCCTGAGGCCTCCAAAGTCTATTTACATTACAGAGAGTTGAGTCATTGAAACCTTTGCGGGTCGGACCGCCTTGTCAAGCGAGTGATGTAGCTCCGATGTTGGGTCGCAGCGACCCTCTCTGCCCACACAGGCCCAGGAACGATGACGCTCTCTTTCTCCCTCTCTCGCTTCTTCTTTCCCTCTCTCTCTCTTTCTCTCTCTCTCTCTCTCACTCTCTCGCTCCCTCTTTCCCTCTCTCTCTCTCTCTCTCTCTCTCTCTCTCTCTCTCGCTTCCTCTTTCCCTCTCTCTCTCTCTCTCTCTCTCTCTCTCTCTCTCTCTCTCTCTCTCTCTCTCTCTCTGTCTCTCTCTCTCTGTCTCTCTCTCTCTCTATCACTCTCTGTCTCTCTCTCTCTCTATCACTCTCTGTCTCTCTCTCTCTCTCTCTCTCTCTCTCTCTCTCTCTATCACTCTCTGTCTCTCTCTCTCTCTCTCTCTCTCTCTCTCTCTCTCTCTTTCTCTCTCTCTCTCTCTCTCTCTCTCTCTCTCTCTCTCTCTCTCTCTCTCTCTTTCTCTCTCTCTCTCTCTCTCTCTCTCTCTCTCTCTCTCTCTCTCTCTCTCTTTCTCTCTCTCTCTCTCTCTCTCTCTCTCTCTCTCTCTCTCTCTCTCTCTCTCTTTCTCCCTCTATCGCTTCCTCTCCCGTCCCAGCCTGCTTCTGACCCAGGCTGTGATGGAGGCGTGGCCCGCTGGCAGCACCGAGAGAGAAGCCGTTTTGGCAGCAGCCTGGCATGGCGACCCTGTCCCCTTCAGCGTCAAAGTGGGACGGGGCGAAGGGCACCCTTTTGTGTCGCTCATAAAACATGGTGGACAACAAAGCAGAAATGAGGCGTTCATGAGGTGGTTTCGCCTTTGGGTTGTATCCTGTAAAGGGTAACGGTGTATACGTCTGGGAAGTTTTTTCATTTGGATGTATTCTTTTTTTGTGGTAAAGTGTGAAAGAGAGATTAAGGCCAGACAGAGAGAGGTGCTGTCACAGGGCCCTTTCTTCTGAAATTGCTCTGAGTACGGGGGCAAAGGTGTCTGGTGTTTTGGTTGTTCTGTTGTGTTGAGCTGTTGTGTGAACGAGAGATTGAGGCTGAACATAGACGGACGCTCTGATAATTCCTTTTTTTTCTCTCCTGCCCTTCCCCTCCTCAGATTGAAGCTTGCAGTAAAGAGGCCGAGAAGATCGACTCTCTCATCAACTACGGCAGTCCGACGCTGGTCACCCACATTCCCCTCTCCGCCTTCCTGACCTCCGAGGTCAAGATCTCCACCATCCGCTCGGCTGGTTCCCCCAGGGCTGCACCCTCTATCCTAGCCTTCACCCTGGCTCTGCTGCTGGGCCTCCTCCTCCCTCTAGCCCCAGGCTTCACTCGGGCCTAGTGTAATAACCGGGTCCCTACACCCCCAGCCTTGTCTGCTCTTTTGGGCCAGTTTATAACTCTAGCCCCAGGCTTTTCTCCGGCCTACCTGGCACGGCTCATTCACACCACCGGAGCAGATTTGCTGAGAATCAGAACTTGGTTCAGTATATGTTGTGAAGAAGGTTAATATGTGACTTTGTAGCAGCAACATCCGATGTTATGGAATATTCTGACCGCCGGGGTTACCTTGTGACCCAGAAGTTACCGTTTGCCTTTAAAATCCTCGACAATCATTCCTATTAACTGTTACACCAGCGTTCAAAACAATCACAACAGTGCAAGGCTGCTACATGAAATGCTCATAGCTTACGGATGAATGACTGAAATAGATTTGGCAGCCATTACATTTACGATGGATTCCTGTTTGTTTGTCTATGAGTGGCGGATTGTCCATTAGGACAATGCTAATGGAGTATGCTATGATACCACCAGAGTGTTATCCATTCATTCAAGTTCAACCTCTCCTGCTCGAAACCTGTTGAGGGGAGTTTTCCTTGGACTGTTCTTGCCACTTATTGTTGTTGTGTGTCTGTGTGTGTGTGTGTGTGTGTGTGTGGGGGGGGGGGGGGGGGGGGGGCAGTGCTACTTAAGAACGACTATGTTAGACTCATACATTCCTAGACACCAGTCATTTCTCGCCTAGCTATCTCATTTGTCTAATCAGCTATGTATACAAACACACACACACACACACACACACACACACACGTTGTTCAATTCAGGTTTCACAGCAGTGTTTTGTGCATAAGCTCAGTGAGCTAATTTTTTTAATTATGTTTTTTTCTTCCAGTTGTTAATTGATTCACCTGTTTATTTCGTAGGGTAAACAGGTATTTTCCAGTAGGAGGGAATTGAACCGTCAACCTTATCAGTATTATCCTCATGCTCCGTGACCTGACTGGCACAGTGTCACATAGCTAGCCTTCCCCTAAACCCATTAGCCTCTTACGCTAGCACCTGCGTTGGCACGGCCCCTCCATACAGCTGCTGAGACGGACCTCTAACCAGACACATAGATAGATAGATGTACGACGGGCAGATATGCAGCACCAATACGATTGCTGGGGCTAAGAGAGGGGGCTTTAGGGCTGCCATTGGGGCAAGGCCTGGACCTCTCTCCGTCCACAGAGCCCTGTCTGAGCGCCACGTGCTCCCCTCCTCCTCCTCCCTCCTGCGGCGAACCGTCTCTTTGTGCCTGGAGGTCCCGCTCCGGGCCCCTAGAATGAAAGCAAGATGCTTCGCCAGAGAGATCAGGGCAGGGAGCGTCTATTCACCGCCACATTCAAAATGGGCCTCGAGGATACAGGCGAGCTCAAAATCCTTGTCTCTTTTCAGGTTGGGAAAGGGAATGGGGGGGGGAGGGGGGTTGGGGGGGGGGATTTAAGCTGCTCCTGTCTGTGTAGAGGATCTGGTGGAGAAGGTGGCACAGCCGAGGAGAGATCTAAGAAACGACAATCATAAAAATGGCTTTACCCCAGCACTGAGGACGGCAGGCATCCACCATCCACCATCATATACAGTGTCTTATATGAAGTAACTATAATGCAATAACTTTATTATTATTTGTTGATAAGAAAGTACGAAATGTTTCTATATTTGATATGTATCTGTACCGTGGGATTGAGATCACCTATGTGCCATTTATTTTGTAAACACAGTTTTTTTTTCTTTTGCATGAGGACAATTATGAAGTGTCTGTTGCTCCGGAATGTATTATTCAGTATCTCTTGTGTTCTTGTTTGTTTTGATTTGTTTGTGTTTCTGCCAAATGCCACCCAGTGTGTCCTTCCCTAACAGTATTACATGGCTAGGCAGCTTCAGGTAGCCATGGGTGATAGCGTTGTGTTGTCACCATGCCTGTTCTTATTGATCCGCCAGGGTTCTGTCATCGTATCCAGGGCGGGCATACTGCCGATGTGTGTGAGGAGAAGTAGGAGAGTGTTGCAAGGGTGTGAAGCCTTACTTTAATCATTGCTCCATTGCATCACATACCCCAAAAAGGTGCCTGAAATTGCAACAACAAAAAAATCCCCACAGAATACATATTTTATGAAATATAAAAAAGTATTTGAATTAAACTGTGTTCTTTTCTGTGGGTTGCATCACTCGGCTGGGGGGGGGGGGGGGGGGGGTAGCTCTGAAGGGTAAAAAAGGGGAAGGGTTTGGTGCTTGCCTCAGTGTTACCAGCTCAATGGGCTCACCGTTAGATAATAGTAGCTCTACTCGACAAATCCATCGAATTGATCTGTTGACAGAGAAGATGAAAGGTCGCTGCTTACACCCGTATCACCCAATCATCCCCTCTCTCCCTGACGCTCTCTCTCTATCTCTCTCTCTCTCTCTCCTTGACTCTATTTCTCTGTCTCTCTCCTTGACTCTCTTTCTCTCTCTCTCTCTCTCTCTCTCTCTCTCTCTCTCTCTCTCTCTCTCTCTCTCTCTCTCTCTCTCTCTCTCTCTCTCTCTCTCTCTCTCTCTCTCTCTCTCTCTCTCCCTGACTCTCTCTAGTAATGTAATGTCAGATGGTATGTGTTTCTTTGGCTCTCAGAGGGACTGATCCTAAGAGGGTCATGTGACACATAATTTGGATTTGAGTGTGCATCTGTGTGTGTATGTGTGTGTGTGTGTTGTAGAAGAGAAAAACTTGTGTATGTGTGTCAGTTACATATTTTTCTCCTCTCTGGGGTTCATGAAAAGCCTTTCCCGACGAAGGTGTGCTAAACTCGTTAGCCTTCTATTTAGAGGGACCACACACACACACTGGGTGACCACCCTTTCTCCCTGTGTATAACTGACTTCAACAGATGTGTGTGTGTGTGTGTGTGTGTGTGTGTGTGTGTGTGTGTGTGCGCGCGCGCACGAGCGCGCAGATTTGCGTGTGTGAGGGGAAAGAGCAGCCAGCGATGTCAAGGCTGCTTTTGCGATTTCAAAATTCTCTAAGTGCTTATATGTTTAGAACTAGAACGGTAAACAATGTCTGACATTGGACCAACATTACATTCTTTTGGAATAATTTAAGTGCCTGGTGTTTTGTTAGGGGTATTCAATCTCTTTTGCATTTTTACATGACCAATTTTATTTTTTGGACTCTAAACCCTCCTTTTTTCAGTTTGGCATTCAGAAACTCCAACTGGCTGGTCACATGCTCCCTTTTCAAGGTGAATAGGAACGAACATGCCTTTCTAAGAATCCAGGGAAGTATTCCAGGGATGAGAGTGCATGTATAGTAGATTTACCTTGAAGGGATATAATTGGCAAGGAATTAACCCCGCTCCCTAATAGTTTTATTCATTCCAGCTGCTTCTTTCAAGATAGTCAACCCTACACACACTAATGGTCCAAAATAATAACCAGTATCATTTCTCAGCAGCACTAATTGACTATTTAATTTGACCTTAATTACAGAAATACTCTCAATACCTCTCTAAATGCACTTCCATTTGTAGCAACAGTAACAGAACAGAAACAAAGTTAGGTGCCAGTTTTTCGACTGCAGTTTTTAATATTTTAATGAAAACGTATTACAATATTTTCACTTGAAAGCGTGTCGTTTTGAGTTCCGGCAAATGGATGTATCCCTCCTCTTCAGTCCAGCCATTGAAGACCGTAGCACGGTGTGTGTTAGTCCTCTTCTGTTCCTCACTAGAGCGAGTTTGATTATTAATAATAATAATAACAATCATTTTATTTATGTAGCGCTTTTCTGAAACCCAAAGATGCTTCTTAATTTTAAGTGGAGTGATGGAAAGATTGAGGAGGGTGAGAGAAGGGTGGCATAGGTAAAGGAAAGAAAGCTTGGCTCAGGAATCTCACTTCTCTTTCTGGTAAAATTACTAATGTCCGCATACACCCACTCACAACAATTGCATCTCTCCCGTAAATAGTCCCTATTCAATTTGGTTGCTAAATTAAATCTGTAAATCACTGAGTATCCCCTGTACATCTCTTCCTACACAACGCCAGGTTGTTTTCTGAAAAGACTCTCAGATGTGGTTGTTTAGTCCCTGTGGTGAAAGAGGGCCTCACACACGCACACACAGACACGCACGCACAAGCCCACACACGCTTCTCCTTCAGCATGTGTTTAATAAAAAGCCACACAACAAAGGAATCGCTCCACAAACGACATAACATTTCATGAATAATATCAAAGTGTGTGTGTCTTCGCTTGCTTATTGATGTGGTCGGCTGGTTGCTGCTGTTCTATTCGACTCTTCCGGCCTTAAACTTCAGACGAGCCTTGCTCCTCTGAGGCCCTCCTGGTTGGCCCCCATATATCAAAGAGTAGGCTACATCAATAACCAGCTCAGATATTGGTTTATTTGACAGATACACATTCGATTATCTTCATTGCCGTATGGAGCGCAGTCTGCTTTGGACTCGGCGCACTTTGGAGCCTGCGGGAAGTAGCGTCATTCTCTGTAACTTTCGCTATCCAACGGACGCAGGAGGCTTGGGTTGAAATCCCAGCTTGCGGATGTATCTACGCATGATGTGGATTGATACTCACGAGTTCGTTTTCTGTCAGGGAAGGCTGAGAACGTCACAGTACTCCAACATAATTGCCGTCATGGCTCGAGTGTCATTAGCGGTAGATCATCTTTTATCTCAAATCAGTACAGAGCGATTCGCTGAGCAACATGGAGCAGCTGCCTCAAGATAACGTAATTTTCTGCACATGCCCTACTTACCCAAAGAGACTCCTTGTCTTGGCGCTAGAAATAGCCTCTTGCCTATGTGAGAGACGTGCATTATGTAAACGATGGTGTCGTTTGAGGTATTTAGCATAATATGCCATCTCCACTTTTAGTTAAAGAGCAGGAGCGCCTTCTGGCAAGATGCAGGTGCCACGTGTTTTTTTCCTCTTCTGTCCCCATTATCTCACGCTCTTGCTCTATTTACCTTTAACTATTTGTCGGTGCCGACTCCATTTCTCTCTCTCAGCTCACAACGTGCACGGTGCGTCTTCAAAATCAGGTGCGGAATGGCTTTCGAGATAATCTTTAGTCTTTGCCACGCTTCAAAGGTGTTCGAGTTATCTCGAGGCGATTTGAAAACTCATCCCCGAGGTTGTTAGATGCTCAACAGCGGGAGATATTTCCATATATCACTCACTCTTCAAAGGCCAGCACCACATACCCGGCAGCAGTCCTGGAACATGATATGATGGGCAAGCGCCTTGCCAGGGAATTAAGCTTGTGCCATAAAAAAAGTTGCTTACTATACGGCCTAGGAGCTACTTTGGTAGTAACCTGATTGTTGCTTTTCCAGAGTTCCCGAAATAATCCCGACAAAGATTCAGGCTGTGTTCTCCTTAAAGGATACATTCTGAAGAATCTCCTTAAAGGATACATTCTGAAGAAAGAACATGTCGTTTTCTGTGTGTGTCTGTGAAACTCTTTTCAGCTTCATGCAGGGCTGGACTAGGACAAAAACACGGCCCCTGTTTTTTCGGCCCAGACCAGCCCACCACTATCGATCTATGAACACTTTTGCTTGGATTTTTTTATTTTTTATTTTTTGCAAATTGAAGATTTGTCCAACACAATCAAAAACACACGTATTTACAAAAAAATATGAAACCAACAAATGAACACTTCAATGCATGGCACATGCACCTAAACCAGGGGTGGGGCGCTTTTTCTAGAAAGGGCCATTAGCGTATTTACAAAATCCATAGGGGGCCACACAAAATGACAAACATAAGTGCAGTTGCTTTTATTGCTCGCTTATGTTACATCATGATGTTAAGGACGCCAGGGTGCAACTGCTGTATTATTAATGGATTCCTGGAGTCCAGAGTAGTATAATGCTAATATAACGAATACTTTTCTGCGTTGTGTTTTTAATAACTCTCAGACACGATGGGGCGTTGATTTCTTTTAATCGACCTGGCAATAAACAAAAACAATCGTGACCCTCGCAGCCAGTCTGTCACACGCACAGCAGCACTCTCCTGGTTTCAGCAGACTGGGGGGATACAATGGGGGTCATATCTGCAGACACAACTTCCAAATATGACACAACTTGGAGCAGGATGGGGCAATTACAAGGGGAACCACTAACATTCCGTTACACTAACCAATCATCATCATCTTACTGACTGAGCGAGGTAGACACTAAACTAGACAGCCACTGTTTTAATGAAATTTAATGACAGCACTAAGCCCAAATGGGGAGGGGTTTAAATGTGTGATTGGGCCAGCCCAGTGTCAATTAAGAAAAAACTCAACGGGCCGATCTGCTCAGCCGGCCAAAAATAAAAAATAAATGTTAGATCCAAGTAAACGGTTGTGTAGGCCAAAGAGGAAAGTCGGCCCACCGGGCAAGTGCCCGGTCTGCCCGATTACCAGTCCAGGGGTGCCGGCATGATGATGTGTTATCATAGTGTGGGGCTCCTTCCACTCTGGGGTATATACAATGGTAGGTGTGCAATAAAGACATCTCCCCTCACTTCCATGTCTTAGTTTTTAGACGCCTTAACCTTTCATTTTTTTTAGCACCAGGGCTCACCAACCAAAAATAGTGGAGCAAAGAATGAGGTCACCCAACCCTTCCTGTCTTCCACCGTCGTCCCCCCATCCCCAGATGTCCCTCTCCAGGGCTGTTAACCCCAGACAGAACACAACCTGTTATTTAAGGCTACCCCCCCCCCCCCCCGCCTTCGCTGCACAGTGTGTGTGCGTGTGTCAGTGTGGGTGCGTGTGTGTGTGTGTCTCCACTTTGAGGATGTTAAGGCTATGCTTTCTGTTGATCGATCTATATGCCTTTGTTTCTCAAACTATCAGTTTCTCTTCCTATATCTAGTTTCTCAACCTCCAAGACCTAGAGTAGACAGAGCCAATAGAGGAACAGCATGACCTCATGATTTTGACCTCCCTTTTCTTTTTCAGGGTCTTGGCCGGGGTTAATGTTATACACTTGTGCGGCTTTGTGTGTGTGTGTGTGTGTGTGTGTGTTTGTGTGTGTGTGTGTTCGCGTGCGTGCGTGCGTGTGTGTGTGTGTGTGTGTGTTTAGGGGGAGGGAGGGTGTTGGTGGTAGCTGGATGGTGCAGAGTGTGCAAACTGAGTATGCAAGACCTTGCACAGGGCGGAGACAAAGATCAAACAATGGACCATCATCAATCTCTGTCAGGGTTCACCAGAGATGGTGTGTGTGTGTGTGTGGGGGGGGGGGGGGGGGGGGGGGGGGGTCAAGGGGCTCGCCCCATTCTCGTGAAGAGGGGTGTGTGTGTGTGTGTGTGTGTGTGTGTGTGTGTGTGTGTGTGTGTGTGTGTTTGTGAGAGAGAGAGTGAGTGAGTGAGTGAGAGAGAGAGAGAGAGAGAGAGAGAGAGAGAGAGAGAGAGAGAGAGAGAGAGAGAGAGAGAGAGAGAGAGAGAGAGAGAGATAGGCCTGAATAAATATATAATATTATCACATGAAAGTTCCATATCTTATTATTCAGCAGTTCTTGCATTGTACTGTTTTTAGAGCAGTGTTAAACTATTTCTATACGTGTTGGTATAGAATAGCATTTGCTAAGCCTTATAATACTTTACTCTTCCATGTAGTTCATTACTCAATTTTGGAGAAGTCAAACAAACTATCAAGCCCTTTGGCCTAATTCTAATGTAAATTTAAGTTTTTGAAGAAAACACAGGAAAAGCTATTATATAAAAACAACCTGTTTGTGTTTACTTGAACCACAAAGAATGTAATGCCCACGACAAAATAAAACTAGACGTCGAGAACAAGTAACAAACTAAAAGGTGCCAAAACACAACATTATCTAACTTAAAACACGTTTGTATGAACTATTCTGCAACAACTGAAGATATCAACAGTATTTGTGTTCACCAGGACGGAAAGCTTTGCTCTTTCTGGGCGGGGTGTGAATGCTCTCACAGCCAATCGCACCGCCTCTTTCTTTACCCATAGACCAGCTACTAAGAAGTTGAGATGCGAGAGACAAAAAATACAGAGGCAGCCTGGAGTAACAGCCACGATGGATGCAATACCATGTTGTCTCGTGCTTGTTGTCCTTATTTTTGGGACTAGGATACAAGAAAACAATGGTAAGTGAACACTAGTAGAACGGGACGGTTGTGCTATTCCTTCGTTATGCACTGACTGTGAAGTTATAATTCAGGGGCTCCCGTTAGAAGCTCTTTGTTTCAAGGAGCGCTTGCATGGATCCTCCGGTCTGTCAAAGATGGCGCAGGTCGAGCCCAGTCGCGCTGTCAGTGGCATGTTATAGCCTACGGGATGTTCTGTGTTTGGAGTAAAAGAGAGAAATAAATGGGAGAGAAAATGAGCTAAAAGTCGTTTTCGGCTAACTGGCTAACTGCTTATCTCTGGATCGCGAGGTCTGTGTTAAGCCACAGCACTTCCACTCCGCTTTGCCAGAGAGCTTTGAGGCAGAGCAATCAATCATCCTCAGTTAATGCTGTTTTAAAGTTGGCAACAGATTGTTTTGCAGATTATGATCCGTTTTTTCGCCAAGTCTACGTAATAACTTGTCTCATCGGAGTTATTGCAATTGTTGATAGTGTAATGGAGCCTCCACCGTCGGGTGCCCCAAGGCTGGCTTTAGGAAGTGACTATTTAGGCGAGCTGCAGTTCACGTTCCCTTCTCTTCGCTTGCACTCTCAGACAATACTTCGCTTTAACAAATTCGTATATTTCATAAAGAATTGTTGTTGTTGTCAAGTTTGAACGATCTGCTTAGGCTGTGTCGTTGAATGTTTACACGTCTTTCTGGCAAAGGCAGGTGTTGTGGAATTGTGTTGGTAAACCAGCAGGACATAGCCTAAACGAGTCAAGCTCATGTAGCTTGAGCGAATGAACAATTCTAATAAGCAGGTAATCTCTCCCTGACAGATAGTTGAAAGCCATGTGCTTATCTGTCGGTGAACTCGCTATCTGCATTTATGGCTCAAAGGTTAGCAACTCATTTTCGCTCAGTGTCCAAGATAGTAGTACTACAAGACAGTGTAGTTACAGCTGTTTAACGTGTGTAACGTTATCTACAATGTAACAATATAGTCGGCGTTATTAGATTTTATTGTGGTGTTTAACATGAAGGCTGCAAGTTTCTTTATCAGCCTAAATATGTATTCAGTTGGAACCCAATGTGGCAGTTCTTTGCTATGTGTCCTAACGCCTTGAAAACGACATTAATCATGTTAGTAAAACCCGTCCACCGGTAACAGAAGACCCGGACTTCATAGTAATGTGCGTTCAATGCCAGTTTACCAGAATGGTAATTGCCTCTTGATGTAAGCCATTCAAAAAGTGCCACGTTTTATGAAGTGGTTGAGTGGACATCACCATATTGGTGATGCATCCAGTGCGAGGCAATTATAGGCTTCCCACTATAGCGATGTATTCTTCTGATAATGTTATTGATATTTTTTTGTGATGCTGCTCGCAGCTTCGCCTTTTTCTCTTTGTGTGAAATTCCTTTGTGTGTGGAAAAGAGAGAGGAGGATGAGAGCGAGAGCCGATGCACAGCATCACCAATGTAACCTTTCTCGCTCACCAACACGTGGATGACGTAAATACATCTCTCTGTATTTTCAACGCCTTTCCTCTCTGAGCCTCATCTACCCCCGTGTCCCCAGATAACGTTCGCTACCTATCAAAACGTAATTTATGCGTTGGGTCCATTTATTTCTACGCCCTTTTCTAACGGAAAAGGGCGTATGCAGCCTATATTAGTATATTATACGATTTGCATGGGCGAAGCACCGTCATTTGCATCTGAATGATAGCATCTATATCCTTTGGTGCCTTTAATCCGATCTACAGATCGAAGAACAGGAAGAGCACTTACGTGGATTGAAGGTCCCAGACAAATGCATGTGTTTGTGTGTGTGTGTGTGTGTGTGTACGAGAGAGAGAGAGAGAGAGAGAGAGAGAGAGAGAGAGAGATTGAACATCCAGGCTGTCGTGTATACACACAAACATCCCGTCTCTGTTGTCCCATCTTGACATACTGGTATTGTGTCAAGGACCGCTTTTGTGAAGACTGAGGAGATCAGAACAGTCGGCCAGCCTCATTGGTGCTGTCAGTACTAGAGCTAAATAATTGAAATGGCTCCAAGCAAGCCTACTGTGACTGTGAGGAGGGCTACATTACGTAAGCCTTGAGTAGGTGTAGGTGGTCCCCTATATAGTTGCCATAATGAACGTTGCGCCTGTTCACTCTAAGACCACTAGTTGGGACCAAGGAGGGCTTATCTAAACAGACACACACAGAGTACAGAGTTAACACTAGCTGTCTATCCATCTAAGGGTAGGGTGATTGTCATTTGGGACACTTTGGGACATGGCCTAATGTGGGACACAGAAGCTCCAATGGGTGTAGGTCTTCCTCAAACAAATGGAAGTCAATAAAACCTTGGGTTAACACAAGCTGTGATGCATGCTATCGAAGTTAATTGACTTCTCAAATGTCCAATCATAGATTGGCTTCATACACCCACTGAAACTTGGGTGTCCCATATTAGGCAGTGTCCCATATTACAGACAATCACCCTATCCGGAGTGGCAGGTGCACAGTGGCCCTTTGGGTATTCACTGTGACCTTCACAGACCTTTGCCTTTACTGTCTCACTGTTCACTGGACAGGTTAGATCTAGTGCACCTCTCTTGGTCGCTGTGCCGAAACGTGATACCCACATTCTCATGTGTATTGTGCTCACACACAGTAGGCTACACACTAGGGCTGAACTATTAATCGTTTTTCAATCGAAATTACGATTTGAGACATTGTTCTATGTGCAACTGTTCGGTCAATTGCATATTTTAATGAATACATGTTGAAGGCAATTCATCTTAAAGTTCTCATCCTTGCATTACAATAGAGTGCAGTTAATCTTTTGATGTTATCTCTCTCAACTGAAGCTTTACTTAAAAAAATATATCACAATATCTCTCAGAGAAATCGCAATTAGATATTTTCCCCATATCGTTCAGCCCTAGTACACACACACACACACACACACACACAGTACACACACACACTCTCTCTTAGTCAGTCAGTCCCATGGGTAGGCTGACCAAATCAGACAGTGTCGCAATCGCTCCCTGTCGCAATCGCTCCCATGACGATTTGTTAGGTGTCATAAAATTACAACGCAAGAATAACATTAAAACAATCTCTCTCTCTCTCTCTCTCTCTCTCTCTCTCTCTCTCTCTCTCTCTCTCTCTCTCTCTCTCTCTCTCTCTCTCTCTCTCTCTCTCTCTCTCTCTCTCTCTCTCTCTCTCTCTCTCTCTCTCTCTCTCTCTCTCTCTCTCTCTCTCTCTCTCTCTCTCTCTCTCTCTCTCTCTCTCTCTCTCTCTCTCTCTCTCTCTCTCTCTCTCTCTCTCTCTCTCTCTCTCTCTCTCTCTCTCTCTCTCTCTCTCTCTCTCTCTCAGTGCTCCCCCCAGGCCAGTGAGTAAACATGCTACTTTGCAGTCGAGGAATAGAAAGGATGTTGAGCTGAGCTCCGCTGACATCTCTAGAGAGCTGTGTCAGCAAGCTGAACAACAGTCCATCAGATGACGCCAACCGCAACACCCCCCTCCCCCCGGCCCAGCCCCCAGCCCCCACCCAACACCCCTGCCCCACAGTCACCTCCGGCCCAATCCTCAGTTCATTGTTTATGTAGAAAAGAGGGAGAGTTTTTTTTTTTTCTTTTTTGAAAGTGGACAGTGTTGGTCTATAAATCCATCTTTCGACTTTGAGTTTTAATCTCGGGCTTATCTTTCTGTATTGCTCCCACTCTCTCCTTGTGGCTTTTCCTGGCGCTGTCTCTTCTCATCAGTGTGTGTTTTACCCACCCCCCCCAGGTTTTCATCAGTCCCCATACTGCGGCTGGTCAGACCTCGAGCTGGCTTGCATTATTAGTGGGAATATCGCTAGGAGACGCGATTCTATTCTACAACTGGAATAGAAATGTTCCTATTCCCTACTAAGATCCATCTCCCTCCTTTGTCAGACCTTCAGTGGCCAAAGGGTTGGAGTGGAAGGCCAAACACAGTCTATTTACACTTCACTAGAAGGAGATGTGTGAATGGCCTGGCGTGCAGCTAATAAGTCTTTATATCAATGTATGTATACACTACATATTCATTGTAATTTTTTACATATTGATTATGTACACTCTGGAGCCCAAACGATACTGGATTTTTGGCACAGAGACCGATATTAGTGAGTAAAAAATGTCCGATATCGATACGTCGGTCGATATTCTTCATAAATGCAATTTTTGGGCTATGATCCCTCAAATGTGGTCATCACACACTTGCGACAAAGATATGTAACTACCTATCGATTTAATATTGCTCGTTTTGTACATCCGTTCTTAAGTTTTATGCTGATGTTCTCCTCTTGGCCAGGGCTCCATTGTAAAATAGATATTTATCTCCGATAAATTGGTCGGCTTCTAGTACACACCAACGCGTACGCAGGAATAGAGAGTACCGTTGCCTGGATCCACCATATATGAAATGGGATGGCTGAATCTTTTGCAGCGACCTGCAGTGGCATTTTAGGATGGAAGGCTGATGCCACATTTACATAATTTATTCAATAAATAACCTATTTTATGGGCCCGATGGTTATTGCGATGCAAGGCACAGACATATACGGAATTGACACAAAAACATGGAAAGCCACAATATTGAAGATTTCGGCAAAGTATATTCAAGTTGGAGAAACCGTCTTGTTATATTACTCCCGCAACTTGTAACGTAAGAGAGACTCAATATACTTAGAAATAGGTTTAAAACGTAAGAGAGACTCAATATACTTAGAAATAGGTTTGTAACATAAGAGAGACTCAATATACTTAGAAATAGGTTTGAAACATAAGAGACTCAATATACTTAGAAATAGGTTTGTAACATAAGAGAGACTCAATATACTTAGAAATAGGTTTGTAACATAAGAGAGACTCAATATACTTAGAAATAGGTTTGTAACGTAAGAGACTCAATATACTTAGAAACAGGTTTGAAACGTAAGAGACTCAATATACTTAGAAACAGGTTTGAAACATAAGAGACTCAATATACTTAGAAATAGGTTTGAAACGTAAGAGACTCAATATACTTAGAAACAGGTTTGAAACGTAAGAGACTCAATATACTTAGAAATAGGTTTGTAACGTAAGAGACTCAATATACTTAGAAATAGGTTTGTAACGTAAGAGACTCAATATACTTAGAAACAGGTTTGAAACGTAAGAGACTCAATATACTTAGAAATAGGTTTGTAACGTAAGAGACTCAATATACTTAGAAACAGGTTTGAAACGTAAGAGACTCAATATACTTAGAAATAGGTTTGTAACGTAAGAGAGACTCAATATACTTAGAAATAGGTTTGTAACGTAAGAGAGACTCAATATACTTAGAAACAGGTTTGAAACGTAAGAGACTCAATATACTTAGAAATAGGTTTGAAACGTAAGAGACTCAATATACTTAGAAACAGGTTTGAAACGTAAGAGACTCAATATACTTAGAAATAGGTTTGTAACGTAAGAGAGACTCAATATACCTAGAAATAGGTTTGTAACGTAAGAGAGACTCAATATACTTAGAAATAGGTTTGTAACGTAAGAGAGACTCAATATACTTAGAAATAGGTTTGTAACGTAAGAGAGACTCAATATACTTAGAAATAGGTTTGAAACGTAAGAGACTCAATATACTTAGAAGTAGGTTTGAAACGTAAGAGACTCAATATACTTAGAAATAGGTTTGAAACGTAAGAGAGACTCAATATACTTAGAAATAGGTTTGAAACGTAAGAGAGACTCAATGTACTTAGAAATAGGTTTGTAACGTAAGAGAGACTCAATATACTTAGAAATAGGTTTGTAACGTAAGAGAGACTCAATATACTTAGAAATAGGTTTGTAACATAAGAGAGACTCAATATACTTAGAAACAGGTTTGAAACGTAAGAGACTCAATATACTTAGAAATAGGTTTGAAACGTAAGAGACTCAATATACTTAGAAATAGGTTTGAAACGTAAGAGACTCAATATACTTAGAAGTAGGTTTGTAACATGAGAGAGACTCAATATACTTAGAAGTAGGTTTGAAACGTAAAAGAGACTCAATATACTTAGAAACAGGTTTGTAACGTAAGAGAGACTCAATATACTTAGAAACAGGTTTGAAACGTAAGAGAGACTCAATATACTTAGAAACAGGTTTGTAACGTAAGAGAGACTCAATATACTTAGAAACAGGTTTGTAACATAAGAGAGACTCAATATACTTAGAAGTAGGTTTGTAACGTAAGAGAGACTCAATATACTTAGAAGTAGGTTTGAAACGTAAGAGAGACTCAATATACTTAGAAACAGGTTTGTAACGTAAGAGAGACTCAATATACTTAGAAACAGGTTTGTAACGTAAGAGAGACTCAATATACTTAGAAGTAGGTTTGTAACGTAAGAGAGACTCAATATACTTAGAAATAGGTTTGTAACGTAAGAGAGACTCAATATACTTAGAAGTAGGTTTGAAACGTAAGAGACTCAATATACTTAGAAACAGGTTTGTAACGTAAGAGAGACTCAATATACTTAGAAGTAGGTTTGTATCGTAAGAGAGACTCAATATACTTTAGAAATAGGTTTGAAACGTAAGAGAGACTCAATATACTTAGAAATAGGTTTGAAACGTAAGAGACTCAATATACTTAGAAATAGGTTTGAAACGTAAGAGACTCAATATACTTAGAAATAGGTTTGTAACGTAAGAGAGACTCAATATACTTAGAAATAGATTTGAAACGTAAGAGAGACTCAATATACTTAGAAATAGGTTTGAAACGTAAGAGACTCAATATACTTAGAAATAGGTTTGAAACGTAAGAGACTCAATATACTTAGAAATAGGTTTGTAACGTAAGAGAGACTCAATATACTTAGAAATAGGTTTGTAACGTAAGAGAGACTCAATATACTTAGAAGTAGGTTTGAAACGTAAGAGACTCAATATACTTAGAAATAGGTTTGTAACGTAAGAGAGACTCAATATACTTAGAAATAGGTTTGAAACGTAAGAGACTCAATATACTTAGAAGTAGGTTTGAAACGTAAGAGACTCAATATACTTAGAAATAGGTTTGTAACGTAAGAGACTCAATATACTTAGAAATAGGTTTGTAACGTAAGAGAGACTCAATATACTTAGAAATAGGTTTGTAACGTAAGAGAGACTCAATATACTTAGAAATAGGTTTGAAACGTAAGAGACTCAATATACTTAGAAATAGGTTTGAAACGTAAGAGACTCAATATACTTAGAAATAGGTTTGTAACGTAAGAGAGACTCAATATACTTAGAAGTAGGTTTGTAACGTAAGAGACTCAATATACTTAGAAATAGGTTTGTAACGTAAGAGAGACTCAATATACTTAGAAATAGGTTTGTAACGTAAGAGACTCAATATACTTAGAAGTAGGTTTGTAACGTAAGAGAGACTCAATATACTTAGAAGTAGGTTTGTAACGTAAGAGACTCAATATACTTAGAAATAGTTTTGTAACGTAAGAGACTCAATATACTTAGAAGTAGGTTTGTAACGTAAGAGAGACTCAAAATACTTAGAAGTAGGTTTGTAACGTAAGAGAGACTCAATATACTTAGAAACAGGTTTGTAACATGAGACTCAATATACTTAGAAATAGGTTTGTACCGTAAGAGACTCAATATACTTAGAAACAGGTTTGTAACGTAAGAGACTCAATATACTTAGAAATAGTTTTGTAACGTAAGAGACTCAATATACTTAGAAGTAGGTTTGTAACGTAAGAGCGACTCAATATACTTAGAAGTAGGTTTGTAACGTAAGAGAGACTCAAAATACTTAGAAGTAGGTTTGTAACGTAAGAGACTCAATATGCTTAGAAGTAGGTTTGTAACGTAAGAGACTCAATATACTTAGAAGTAGGTTTGTAACGTAAGAGACTCAATATACTTAGAAGTAGGTTTGGGGCTAAAAGTCCATATTGAAGGCAGCTGTTGATGCCTTTGTGTTCTCTTTGTTTCAGTCTTCCTTCTAGCAGCAGGACTGTCTTGCAACTAGTAGCCATGCTAGCGGACTGGGCTCTCTTAAATGGACACCCAAAACTACACTAAAAACTAGCAGCTCCACTGCTAAAACAACAGGTTGAAAAAACGGATTAAAAGAGACTTTTTTTTTAAAGGGTCTCTATATTTTGCTGTGAAACCACGTATCCCATGTGTCGGATGGCTTGTAAAATGTGACTGCTTCTGTGTGCGCTTGCTAAAGTTCAAACCAGCTCTCCTGGTGTGGAGGGGTCCCATGGCAGCTTGTTATTTTCACCGTGTGATGGTAGTCATTACTATTACAGCCCCCCCCCCCCCCTCCAGAGGAATGCCAAGCATGCGGGTGACCCCGCCTAACCTGTTGTCCCTGACTAAGGAACCGTGACTAATTTGAGAAGTTGTATCCCTGCCAGTAACTATGGGGATTCAGGAGCAGTGATGCGTTTGCAATGGCCCCCCGCTCACTTAAAACAAGGGAGGAAAATAGGGTGGGGCTGGGGGGGGGGCGGGGGGTTGTAAGTGTGAGTTCAGATTGCCGATTCAAGCCTTTTCAACGTGAGGAGATGCAAGACCCAACGGGAGGAGGCACTGAAATATTTACTGTGTATCACTTCATCCTGGCCTCCAGGCTCTAGTTATTAGCAACGAAATGAAATGTTCTGGGGTTCTTCAAAGCCACTAAATGCTTTTGTAGTGGGGTCATTTATGACTAACATAGCAAGGTCTGGGGACTGGAGGAGAGGAGAAAAAAAGCAAGAGAAAGCTTCTGAAGTCTTTTTCTTTCATTTTTATCACCCCCTCCTGTTTGCTACGCCACATAGAGCGCCATATTTGTTTCTCTTCCTTTAAACCCTCCTTTCAGGAAACATAGCCAGGCAAATGCATTGTTTTATTGAATTCCCTTATATATATATATATATATATATATATATATATATATCCCCACGTTGTTGCATCTCTCTTTTTATTGCAGTTAAGTGCCTTTTCCCCATTGGCAACAAAGCAGTGTCTGACCATGCTTGGTTTGAAGGAACTAGAATGTAGACAGAGACATCAGACCAACGGAACTCATTTCCTGTCCTTCACAAAGAAATGGGAAACGAAACATGCAGCAAACACTCCGACCAATCTACATTTTTCCCCCCACCCAGCACATTTCACGGTGCTCCGACGTGTTGTTCCACATAAAGCCCAGCTTGACTTAGCACCTGAGTCGCAGGGTGGCGTGTGACGGATGTTTGTCACGTGACCTGGAACATTCACGGACCCCACGATTGGCTCGCGGGGTCACATGACACGCGGGAGGTTAGCTCGGGTCGGAGTGTTTAGCGTTCTTGGAAACGAGCAGGCAAAGAAGGTGACACGGAGATTGGTTTAGGTGAGAGCCAGGTAGAGATTAGCTAACCATTACTGCAGACCGAGGCTGTAATTAAACTGCCCACCGTTTTGATAGCTGGGGCTCCATTTGAGAGGGACTGTTCCAGGGCCCTTTAGAGGGGAGAGAGGGACTGTTCCAGGGCCCTTTAGAGGGGAGAGAGGGACTGTTCCAGGGCCCTTTAGAGGGGAGAGAGGGACTGTTCCAGGGCCCTGAAGAGGGGAGAGAGGGACTGTTCCAGGGCCCTTTAGAGGGGAGAGAGGGACTGTTCCAGGGCCCTGAAGAGGGGAGAGAGGGACTGTTCCAGGGCCCTGAAGAGGGGAGAGAGGGACTGTTCCAGGGCCCTTTAGAGGGGAGAGAGGGACTGTTCCAGGGCCCTTTAGAGGGGAGAGAGGGACTGTTCCAGGGCCCTGAAGAGGGGAGAGAGGGACTGTTCCAGGGCCCTGAAGAGGGGAGAGAGGGACTGTTCCAGGGCCGTTTAGAGGGGAGAGAGGGACTGTTCCAGGGCCCTTTAGAGGGGAGAGAGGGACTGTTCCAGGGCCCTTTAGAGGGGAGAGAGGGACTGTTCCAAGGCCCTTAGAGGGGAGAGAGGGACTGTTCCAGGGCCCTTTAGAGGGGAGAGAGGGACTGTTCCAGGGCTCTTTAGAGGGGAGAGAGGGACTGTTCCAGGGCCCTGAAGAGGGGAGAGAGGGACTGTTCCAAGGCCCTTAGAGGGGAGAGAGGGACTGTTCCAGGGCCCTGAAGAGGGGAGAGAGGGACTGTTCCAGGGCCCTGAAGAGGGGAGAGAGGGACTGTTCCAGGGCCCTTTAGAGGGGAGAGAGGGACTGTTCCAAGGCCCTTAGAGGGGAGAGAGGGACTGTTCCAGGGCCCTGAAGAGGGGAGAGAGGGACTGTTCCAGGGCCCTGAAGAGGGGAGAGAGGGACTGAAGGGAGGGGTTCATCCAAACGCGGTTCTACACTGTAATGGGTCTTGAAACGTTGCTGATACTTAATAATTCTGTATTTTGTGCAAACGCCCAGCCTTTGCTTGCTTGATTAATGGATTGTAAACATCCCTGCCCCGCTGCCTCTGCGGATGGCGAACACATCATGCTGCATGTATTTCTGATCGGATGAGATACTTTCCAATTAGATCCCGTTGAGGAACACAAACTTTGTGGCTTTCCAACAAACGGCAAAAAAGCTAAAGGCAAGATTGGGTCTATTTGTTGAAGGCCTGGTTGTAATTTGATTTAGGACCAGTTGAAATGCTACTTCCCAGTGCAGCGCAAGCGAGTGTGTGTGAGAGCAGCCTTTGAAAGCAGATTACCACAGACTGATTTATAGGTGGGTTTCATAGACTGAAACAAAACCTCTTCCCAATATCTAAACCTCCTCTGAACATCTAAACTTTCAGAATAGACGCGCACACACGCACACGCACACGCACACACACACACAGACACAGACAGACAGACAGACAGACAGACAGACAGACAGACAGACAGACAGACAGACAGACAGACAGTCTTTGTTTTTCAGCCCCACGATGGAACAGCTGCTCCAGGCCCGGCGACACGGCGACACAGCCCACAGCCCTGGCTAGCGTGTGCGTCAGCCACCAGCCACCCTACTCCTAAATCAACCTGATGCATATTCATAAAGCTGGCAGCGGGAAAGGGTGAGCAGCGCAGCGAAGAGCAGTCTGCCTGCTCACACTCCTGCCTGTGTGTGTGTCTGTGTGTATTCACTCTCCTGCCTGTCTGTCTGTGTGTGGGTCTGTCTCTCTCTGTCTGTCTGTCTGTCTGTGTGTGTCTGCCTGTGTGTCTGCCTGTGTGTGTGTGTGTGTGTGTGTGTGTGTGTGTGTGTGTGTGTGTGTGTGTGTGTGTGTGTGTGTTCACTCTCTTGCTCTCTCTCTGGTTTACACTCTTCTCCCTCGTCTCCCTTCTTTTCTTTTTTCCCTCTTTTATTAAGGCCCTCATCTTTCTCTTTCCCTCGGTCTGGGAATTGGATGTCAGTTTTATTTATACTCTCCACTCAGCACGATGGTCTGCCTTTAAAGTAGCCTGCAGAAAGTCGGATTTGAAAACAACCCCAAGTAGTGTTTCCGAGCCTTTCCCAGCTGCTCTGTTTAAACCCAGTTTATAAACCCTATCAGCCAGACTTATTCAGTTGGGGTGTTGTTTCTTTTCAAACATGGCGTGACTGATCTGCGGGTGGAAGTCATTGCTAGGGATCTGGGACCTGCCTTTGTCGTCCTCCGTGTGTCCGTGCAGCGTTAGGTAAGAGACTGCCCGGGTTAATGGGGGGGGGGGGGTTAGCTAAGAGACTGCCCGGGTTAATGGGGGGGGTGTTAGGTAAGAGACTGCTCGGGTTAATGAGGGGGGGGGGGGTGTTAGGTAAGAGACTGTCCTGGTTAAGGGGGGGGGGGTGGACAAGAGGCTGGTTGGGGAGCCGGGGTAGGGGGGACCAATGATAATGTGTGTGTGTGTGTGTAGGGGGGGGGGGGGGGGGTTGGGGGGACAAGGTAATGACTTTGCGGGCGGACATGTGCCGCTGAATAACGGGGACGAACACACACACACACACACACACACGTTGGTCTGTTAGGTTATGGAATAGAGATGCACCGATTGCAATTTTATTGGCCGATTTCCGATTTTCAAATAGTCTGAACTGCCCATTTTCTTTCTTTATAAGAACTATCATTTACATTAAACAAACATTTTTGGAACTTTTATTTCATGGAAATGTTTTATTAAATTGTATGATCATTATAATTTAGTGCTAATTTTGCCTGATCATCTGCCATGATAGCATATGATAGTAACTAGCTTTTTTTACACAGATTTTGCAGCTAGCAAACTTGTGCATATTTGACCGTTTCATAAGCTTAATTAGTATCTGCAACAAAATTGTCAACCAATCAATCAAACCATCAAACAATCGGCACATTTCACATGGGCTAAAATTACCTGTAGCTACATCTCCAAATGAATCCATTCCGCTTTCATTCCGTGAGAATAGCCACCTTTCTGAAAATCCATGCCAGGTTTTGCACGTTACCTTGCAGTGAAACTTGGCTCTCGTCAAGACGCGCCGTCGAGCAAGCTCCCCTGGAGTCTGACGTGAGTAAGCTATTATTTATTATATATTATAATAAATTATATATTATATTATCGTGAGCTACTATGATAGGCAGGTCAAACCCGTTTTCATGTTTTCAAAAAAAGGTTGTATAAAGTGATTAAACAGTGAAGTGCTCAACTTTTTGGTTACACGGTAAACATAAGTTATGATAGCTAAAGTTCGTCGATAGACACGTTCCTCTGTCACCATGCTCGCGTTGTTCTGAAGCGGAGGCGAGTGGTCATAGTGAATCGCAACTGTGCCGCTGAGCTGGCGACGGCCGACAAATTTGACCGACAAGGAATCGAGTAATGGGCTGGTCAGCTATCATGGCCGATCAGGCTGAAAACCGGCTAATTCCGGTCGGAGGTCGATCAATCGGTGCCTCTCTGTTATTGAAGCGTTATGTGTGCAGAGGTTAGTCTACCCTTGGTCGTTTTCAGTTGTGTGCTTATATTTATTTGCATGCATGCTGAAAACGGTGTGTGTGTGTGTGTGTGCGTGTGTGTGCATGTGTGAATGTGCCCTCTGCTCCCTATGGCTTATGGTCTTCGCCATGCAGCGATCTTTCAAGGTAACCATATTGAGAGAGGGGGGCTGCGAGTCCAGGTGTGTGTGTATGGTTGGGAGGAGGGTGGGGAGGGGGTGTAGGGGCTGCGGCGAGAATCGTGGTTGCCTAGGCGACCGTAATGAATTCCCAGGGAAAAGGTGAGGCGGGTGGGAAGGGCTCCCTGTGTGTTTGTGTGTGTGTTTCTCTAAGTGTGTATGTCTCCTCTAAGTGTGTGTGTTTCTCTAAGGGTGTATGTCTCCTCTATTGCAGTCCCGTACAGCACACCTAGCTGCTCAATATCGTCTCACATCATTACCACCCTGTCCACGGATACCCACTCATCCTTTTTCTCTGTCTCTGTCTCTGTCTCTGTCTCTCTCTCTCTCTCTCTCTGTCTCTCTCTCTCTCTCTCTCTCTCTCTCTCTCTCTCTCTCTCTCTCTCTCTCTGTTTATCCAGCCCTCTTTCTCCCTCACACACTCCCCTTGTGATCTGAATAGACGCCACACTCTCTCCCCCTCTCCTCTTCTCTCACGACACACAAACACACCTAGTAATTGGATATAAAATAAGTGACACCTCGCATGCTGCCAGAGAGAATAGCACACACACACACAGTCACACACACACACACACACACACACACAGCCCGGTGCTACTAGAGGTCTAGAGTGACTGTAGTACAGTGTGTGAAGCCCTCTCCCCAGATACTTATCAGACAGACAGAGTCGTTCTGCTGACCCCAATCAAGCCTTACTTTGCCAACGCTTTGCAGTAATAAAAACTTTTAAGAGTTACGAGAACAGCAGTAAGGACTGACCAAGCTGGCCGGCTTCCTAGTCCACTCCAAGGCCCTTAGCCCTCTTTGTGGGTTAGCTGGTGGACTTCCCTTCCCTGCCCTTTAAAGTCCTGCAAGGTGGGTGTTTGCCATTAGTGTGCTTTTATCTTGTGGGAATTATGCAATACTTAACACTACTTTGGCAAGTGCTAAGTATTGGAAGGAAGTGAAAGAATTCAATTCTATAAAAAAAAGAGTTGTTTGCATTCAGCTTTCAGGCTCATTCTAGTCCTGTGCGCAGTGAGCTGGGTGCGTTTAAATCTGGTATTTATCAATCTCAAACATTTCCTTGAATAGAATGTTAATGATTGGCAAGAGGTCCTTAACTGAAAATATTTCTGTGGGCTCAGGTGAATGGGTTTTATCCATTGCTCAATGGATCAAAATGAGAACAAGTTATGTTCGAGTTATGGAAGTTTAAAACTAGGCCGACCAGCTTATAGTTATTTTGATACAAGTCTGATTTAGTCTGTGTAAAATAGACCTTTTCTTTAAGCTCTTTTAATGCTTGTTATTAATTGTCACCTAAAAATAGGTATTTCTGTCAAAGCTGACACAGCCTTGCTATCTCCTGGGAAATCATTTGTTTCTGAAAGTATGATAACAGTGTGCTTTCAAAGCTGATCTCGGTAACTAGCACATTCAGACAGCGTTAACATGATGAACACGACCACCTCCAGAATAAACCTGACACCTGAAATCAAACATGGTTGTATTATTTCCGAGGGGTGGGTTAGGGTTAGGGTTACCGATGTTTGAAGGGTTAGGGTTAGGGTTACCGAGGTTTTTAGGGTTAGGGTTACCGATGTTTGAAGCATAGCGAAACGAGAGAGAGAGAGAGAGAGAGAGAGAGAGAGAGAGAGAGAGAGAGAGAGAGAGAGAGAGAGAGAGAGAGAGAGAGAGAGAGAGAGAGAGAGAGAGAGAGAGAGAGAGAGAGAGAGAGAGAGAGAGAGAGAGAGAGAGAGAGAGAGAGAGAGAGAGAGAGAGAGAGAGAGAGAGAGAGAGAGAGAGAGAGAAAGAGAGAGAGACAGACAGACAGCCTCGACACAGACAGACAGACAGACAGACAGACAGACAGACAGACAGACAGCCTCGGCACACGGACAAAGCGTCGTAGGACGGTCCAGGTGCAGTGGCAGAACAAACAACCAGCCCTGCTTTCACCCACTAGCTACTGCCCACTCCAAGGTCTCCAATCCCAAAGGTTTTTCTCTGGTGTCTAAAGGTGAGGGCTTGTTGAACCGCCCGTGGAACGGCGGTTAATTTGATGGTCTCGAAAGAATCTTAAATGAAACCCAACGACCCGGGCCCGTCCATAACCGGCGCCTGGAGCCCTGACACTGCCGAGGCGTACCACGGCTTGCTTTATGAAGCTACCCCGCCTCGCCGCGGAGCTCAATCTCAAGTGATCGTCTGGCTCGCCACCGAAGGCCTCGCCCGCACGGCTGACATCACGGCCGCACTCCGACACCGACGGCCGGCCTTTGTGTAAAGGGCTGTTTGCCGTCTCCCTGTCAAAGGGCAATGGGCCATTGCTGCCTGTCTGCCCTTACGTTGGGCCGATATGGAAGTGAAAGGGACCCCATACCCTCTCGTCCTCTTCCCTCCTCTCATACCCATGGTGCTGTGGCGCGCTTGGCTATTCACTAGAACGGCATTCAATTACTCTACAGCGTTTGAAGAGCACGTCCCTGTGCTTGTGTGTGTGGGTGTGTGTTGGTGTGTGGGTGCATGAAATCCAATTGCCATTGATTTTCAAAATCCGAGGCCATTGTCTTTTGCCATACTTGGTTCCCCTCTGCTCGGAGAGTTATTCGATTAAACTTTCTCCTGCCTATTCATTTGAAGCCTCTCCAAGGGCCTCGCTTCACAGCATCTTTCTCCCTGCATCTCTCTCTCTCTCACTCTCTCTCTCTCTGTCTCTCTCTCTCTCTCTCTCTCTCTCTCTCTCTCTCTCTCTCTCTCTCGCTCTCTCTCTCTCTCCCCATCCACTCTGCCCCCTCTAACACTGTTAGAATAATGGCTTATTTAGGCCTAATCAGATTCCCCCACGGCAGAATGAAGTTGATTCGACGGCATTACAGCTCCTCAATGACTGAACATTATACGGCTTTCAGAGATGCCAAGATGATTTGTAAAGGCAGTGACAAAAAAACAACAACACACACACTCACGTCAAAAATGCTCGGTTGTTGACCGCCTTGCTGTTTTATTAAGATAGAAAGACTGTGTGTGGGGGGACGACGACGACGACAACCCCCCCCCCCCCCCCCCCCTTTCTCCCCCTTCTGAACGAGTTAACCCTTAAGCATGAAATAGGGGCCACTGTCACACAATGGGCCCAGTTGTGTTCTGGAGTCGTGTAATCTCAACAACAAAAACTTGCGTGTTTACAGTCAGGGCTCCACACCTGCTGATCTCCCGAGGAGCACTGTGCCGTTTTTGAATCCCAGATGAATTTAAGAACGCGCACGTTTGTGTACGTGTGTGCCCTTGATGGGACTATATGTAAAGACCCGTGGTACGTATGTGCAGGTGCACTTGCCAATGCTCTGGGGCATGCATTGTGACTCCGTTTGGTGCATTCAGCATGGATCGGCTGCTTTGACTCAGGATCGCCGCGACAACGTGCATTTCGATTTCCCAGGGAGTATAAATAGATGTCTTCGGGCGGAGGCCTCTGTATTTAAGGCACTGCTGAGTACTGCACTATTTATTCACATCACATCGTCATGGTATTAGTTTAAAAAATCCTTTAACAGAAAGCCAGAGTTGGTGTACGAGTGAAACTAATTTGTCCGCGGACTTTGTGTTTATTTGGCTAGCCTGCGGCAGTTAGCCGAGACTCAGCTGGTCCTCAGGACGACTCCTGTTTGAACGGACATATTTGTAGCTTACAGGTTCCTTAAAGAAGCAGCCGTCCTTGTTGCTGTTGTTTCAGATTCAAAATCAAGGATTTGCAATGACAGCAGCCCGTGTATTTTCAATACAAGCTACGGCGCTCTAGTGTAACATAGTCTGCCTTCACTCTGCCTGTCGGTTTGATAGAACACCTGTCATGTCTCTGTGGGATATTCCTTTGTAGCTGAGAGATCAGAGGCCTTTTTTAATGTTTTCTATTCGGGGGGCAGTGGCGCTTGGTAGGTAGGTTGCCAGGTTTGGTCACTCTCGTGTGTGTTATTTGTTTCGAAAGCATTTGGGTTGCCAGTTCATTTTTTCCCTCCTGTTATTCAGGGATTCATTCAGGTGTGCCTCTGCAGCCCCTCTGCTTTATCAGACTGGAGGCCAAGCTACGCGATGCTGTCGTTAAACGGGAGGAGCTAGTCCTTAGCAGGAAATCAGATGGCATAGATAAGATAGAGAGGAAGCGGGAACGCGCTGATCCCAACAGAAAGGACATCAAAGACTGTGTGTGTGTGTGGGGGGGGGGGGGATACTGAACATTCATTGATTGATGGACAGAGCAAGAAAAGAGGGAGAGAGAGAGAGGGAGAGGGTGAGCTACAAAGAGAGATGAAGAGTAATGCCATAGCGTTCCTCCTCTCCTCCTCTCCTCTTCCTCCTCCTCCTCTCCTCCGCTCCCCATTCCTCCGTGTCCTTCCAGGCCCACTGAGGCACAGCCAGGGAAAGATCAAGGGACTTAGGGCCGCTCACTGGAGGACTTAGTGGCAGGTGCGTCCACGCTGCTTTTGAATCCTAAGGAGGCCCTGTACCTTCAGCGTGCACGCGGGTCCTCCCTCAGCCCCCCACAGAGGAAATCACGGCAGGCTATAGGGGACAAAGCTATGAGGAAAGGAAGCTTTTCGAAAAACCTGTGATGACTGTCTGCAATGCAGCCATGATGCCCTGTTTGTATCCTAACTAAATCTCTGTCGGGTAGCCAAAGATTACTCTGGCTGTCTACATTTTTGTATCTGATAGAAATATATATTTATATATATTTACATTTCAGTCCAAATGAAACCGTATTCCCCTTCAAACGCCACCGTGTTAAGTTCAACAGCTGAACGGGAATATATCTTGCATCATTTCAACGATGCAATCCTTGCCCCGTGCCAAATACCTGTGGATATATTTCAAATGATAAAAATAATGTCAAATGTCTACCCGACGGGGCTGATCCTGCTGAGAAGATAAATCTCCAGCTTGGAACGATGCTTTCGACGACCCTGGAGATGTTAAGAGCAGGGACTGAACGTCGCCTCAAAAGAGCTTGCTTTCGCCCTTCCCCGCCGTGGCCAGCAAAATGGTGTTCTGTTCCGTTCAGCTAGGCACACGTAGGACGTTTCTCATTGACCTGTTGAGCGCAACGACACTTTCTTCTTCCAGGCCGAAGGTTCCCTTTGGAAAGCCAGGCAGGAAGCCCTTAGAATGACAGTAGGTGGGTCAGACTCATTTCTCTTTAACACTGCGGGGTCGGTGGGTGTCCAAAGTCAAGACACTGGCGGTGGACGAGTGGGTCTAGGGGACGAATCCACACCGTGCACTGTACAGGCAAGATGGACGGATCCACACCTTGCACTGTACAGGCAAGATGGACGGATCCACACCTTGCACTGTACAGGCAAGATGGACGGATCCACACCTTGTACTGTACATGCAAGATGGACGGATCCACACCTTGTACTGTACAGGCAAGATGGACGGATCCACACCTTGTACTGTACATGCAAGATGGACGGATCCACACCTTGTACTGTACATGCAAGATGGATGGATCCACACCTTGTACTGTACAGGCAAGATGGACGGATCCACACCTTGTACTGTACAGGCAAGATGGACGGATCCGCACCTTGTACTGTACATGCAAGATGGACGGATCCACACCTTGTACTGTACAGGCAAGATGGACGGATCCACACCTTGTACTGTACATGCAAGATGGACGGATCCACACCTTGTACTGTACAAGCAAGATGGACGGATCCACACCTTGTACTGTACAGGCAAGATGGACAGATCCACACCTTGTACTGTACAGGCAAGATGGATGGATCCACACCTTGTACTGTACATGCAAGATGGACAGATCCACACCTTGTACTGTACAGGCAAGATGGACGGATCCACACCGTGCACTGTACATGCAAGATGGACAGATCCACACCTTGTACTGTACAGGCAAGATGGACGGACACTCTTGTCTTATTATTGCAGAATCAACAGGCAGGAGAGACGGCATTTCTCCACTCTGTATTTGGCTGTCTGCCCAAAGGTCATGTTTAAAAGTGGGCGAGTAAAAAAAAGAAAAAAACGAAGAGGGGGGGATAAAGAATGAACAAGTGAGTGACAGAGAGAAGGAGAGCGAGAGAGGGAGGTTAAGGAAAGAGACTTAAGGGACAGAAAGGCATTTCAAACATGAATTTGAGAGCTGTCTGGAAGGCGTTTGAGCTCAGGGACAATGGTCTGCTAAAAGACTAGCGGCTCTCTGGTGTCTCCCTGTCTGCATAGCTCCATGCCCCACACTGTCCATGGTAGACCTTCCGCTATGTCAAGCCACAGGCCTTTCTGGCTGCACTGGACTCTCCATCCAGACTCCTAAAGTCTTACATCCTCTCCTTAGGGCGGATCGCAAATATTCCAGGCGGCCACAATCATGCAATTTGTCATAATCGCCATTAAAGAGGGAATTATAAGCCGGTGAATGTTTGAAATGACATGACATATAGATACAAATCTATTTAGCGGCATTTCCGTGCAATTGCGCACCCCCAGTCCTCACCCCCCCCCACCGTAAAATCTTTTCCAACACCAAAGGCATCCTTTGAAAGGCATCCATTTTTTTCTAGTAAAATTTGCTATAAAAACCAGTCTCCAAACTTTTCAGTTTATATTCAGTATTAATTTCCTGAATGAGCATCAAAGCTATACTGTTCCTCCCATAGGCCTTCTAATATGTATGTGTAAGACAGGAAGTGGCAGCAATCTTTTGTATCCTGTCTGCCTTTCATACTTTCTGTGGTGATCAGAGAGAATACTAGATCTATAATAGAATCTAATAGAATCTTCTGTGGGACAAAACTCACACTGCGAGGATGTGGCCTAAATTTGCTCTGTCAAAGCACCACTGGCACAACACTCATTTTCTTTAGACTAAAGATTTAAGTTGAACTGTTTTAACGTTGGCATAAGGTAGCAACATTCTGTCCAGTTGCAAAGCCAGCATTTATTGATTGAAAAACCCTGCTGCTGGCTGCTACTGTAACATGGCCTAGTGGAACATTTGAAAAGGTGGTGCTCTGAACTATTTGTATGCCCAATGGGCCTGTGATAACGCTGTTGTAACATGCGCCTCCTAGTATGTCTTACACTGCCAATGTTTGCAGCACTCAACATTCCTGGAAGATTTGGGGGGGATTGGAAAATACCTGAAGCAGTCTCCTCCATTGCCCGTGTTGATGCCGTGGTTGTGCATCTATGGAACACACGGATGTGAATGCACATTTGGTTGACTTTTTGGGAGAGATCACACTGGGGTAGGCAACCGTATGGATTTTTAGCAGTTAAGTTTCCGTTTTCGTTGCCTTTGCAAGGTAACAAAGCCTTTGTTTTATTTTTTGATTATATTTACAGTTATTCCGCAAGAGATAACTAAATGGAGATTACATCTCTTATAAAATTGGGCCCTCAATTGCAGTACAAATGTGTTTGCAAATTAGAGCCAGTCTTGTTATGATGCCAATTATGCCTCCAATTATAACAAACTTTTTTTATCACTTTCAATTTGTAGCTTTCCGATGCGGCGGTAAGTGCTTACCCAGGCCAGTCCTTCTAAAAGGCACCTAGTTACCATGGAACCTCTTGTTGTTAACCTGAGCTATAGTTAATCAAGCAAGCAGACACTAGTTCGCTAACTAGCCTGCGAGAGTGATTAGCATTAGATGGTGACCTCAAACTGTGGCTCCACATGCTACCATGGCTAATTCTGATCGAGGTATGGAGAGAGACAAATGGACGGGTAGAGATCCAAAGGAAGAGAGGGAAAAGACAACAGCTGCGACTGGAATCCCGTTTTTAAAGGGCCTCTGAAAGCCTCATCAACAGGGGTGCTAATGGCCCTTTCTCTATCACCGCGGCTTGTGAAACCTGCCTTCGCTATCACCGCGGCTTGTCAATAAACACTGCCTCCATACACAGAGCCCGGCGCTGAAATATTCATGACACAGTGAAACAAGTGCCCGTGGGTTGTGGATGTGTGTGTACTTTGCGGCAATCCTGCCGTTCCTCACCAGGCGTGTTTCCCCCCCCCCTCCCCCCCCCCCCCCCTCCTCCACCGCCCCGCTAGCGGCTCATTTGCATGTCATCTGCATACCCAGCCGATGGGAATGGGAGCCACAAAGAGGGGCGGCATTGGGAAACCACCGGCCTCCTCCGGTCTCCGTCAGACAAACCCATAACGCAGCCTTGGGTTTCCACCGCTCGTCTCTGACGGATCGGTTCCTGCCACGGGCGCCCTGTCTTTAAGATCCCCCCCCCCCCCCCCCCTCAACATTGTTAAGAGGGTTGGAGAGAGGGGGGAGGGGGAGACGGTATGATGGGGAGGACAGAGGGCGGCATGTAGACGAAGGGAGGGAGGACAGAATTGGGTGACAGAAAATTGGTGGGTAGGAAAAAAAAAAGTGCCCTGCGATGGGGGGAAAGAAGAAAAAGGGAAGCGGGAAAGGAAGAGAGGAGGAGGGATGGGGGGAGGTTTGGAGGAGAGGTAAAGTGGGGTTTGGCGTCCCTGCGTGCTGGCCGACTGCTGCATTGTGGGCTTGGGTTGCCTAGTTACGGCATGAGGGGCGTACATGCTGTGGACTTTAATCGATTAGTCTTTAGGCTGATGCTCAGGGGAAGCGCGTTGCCCCACGCAACAACACACACACACACACACACACACACGCATAACATAGCGCAACACAAAAGAAACACAACACACTACCACACCACACACTCACATTGCCACAGAACACAACCGAAAACACTGCCACTACTTACTATCACACAATACACTGCAACAGAAAACAGTCTACACTGTGGCTACAGTCTACAACACAAGGCATACCATACCACTGCAACCCACACAACACAACACAACACAACACCAAACCACGCCCAAACAATACATTACAACAAGATATTAACACAGGAGCCTGCCACTCTAATTGGAACACACCATCACACTCTGCACACGAAATCAACATAACCAACATGGCTTCTGCACTGATTAGGGACCCTGGGAGGTTAGCCACACCTATTGTCTAACATGTAGCCTAGCTAAGCCATGCCAAAGCTATTGTATAAAGCTAATATGTAGCCTAGCTAAGCCATGCCAAAGCTATTGTATAAAGCTAACATGTAGCCTAGCTAAGCCATGCCAAAGCTATTGTATAAAGCTAACATGTAGCCTAGCTAAGCCAAGCCAAAGCTGTTGGATAAACTAACATGTAGCCTAGCTGACGTAGACAAGCTAAAAGGACCACAAAGGCCAAATAAAACAGCTAGCATGGGCCACACTTTCATCTTTCTTTTTTTCATCTCCTCTTTTTTTTTCTTTTTCTTTTTTGTGCACACATTAGCGTGTTCCCACCCGTCGTCTTTGAACATCTGTGTTGGATTCTCTCACGCCTCCTACCTCCTCTCACTGTTCACTCCACTCTCTCCCTTCCCTCCCTCACTCACCCAATCAGGGAGCTCTGCTTCCAACATCCCCTTTTCCCGCCCTCTCTTTCTCTCTAACTCACTAGGGTAGGCTTGCAATATGTGTGTGTGTGTGTGTGTGTCTGTGTGTGTGTGTTTAGTGTGTATCGCACGTCCATGTATTCTAGACTGACCTTTTCCTCCTGCTCACTTTGATAAGCTTGTCAAATCCCTCTACCTCTGTACTGTTGGCCTGCTCTGTAAATCTCTCTCTGTATATCTCTCTCTGTATCTCTTTCTCTCTCTCTCAACTTTTTTTTTCAAATCAATTGGCTTTATTGGCATTTTAAGTTTTTTAAAACAATGTTGCTAAAGCCTGTAATAAATAATAAATAAATAAATAGAACACAATAATTATATAGTTAATTATATATACAGCATATCCTGTATCTCTATCCTCTAATTACATTTCATCAGATCACGTGTGTGTGTGTGTGTGTGTGTGTGTGTGTGTGTGTGTGTGTGTGTGCGTGTGTGCGTGTGTGCGCGTGTGTGTGTGTGCGTGTGTCCAGGTTTTTCACTGTCCCTCAGGTTGTGACATGCTGATATATATTTTGCAGTGAGATATGCCCTGTCTCCTTCTCCAAGGAGTATTTGTACTTCTGAGGACTCATTTAACTCTGTGAAATCTGGAATTACAGATGAACATTTAACTCTGTGAAATCTGGAATTACAGATGAACATTTAACTCTGTGAAATCTGGAATTACAGATCAACATTTAACTCTGTGAAATCTGGAATTACAGTTTAACTTGTTAAGGTAGAAGTTCCTTGTTTCATTGAATGTTTTACATTGTAGGAGGAAGTGCAACTCTGTCTCAAATTCACCTGTCGAGCAGTGACCACATATTCAGTTTTCTCTTGGTTGCCATGGTTTTTTGTGTCTTCCTTTGTCTATGGCCAGTTTGTGGTCACTGAGCCTGGACTTGGTTAGGGTCTGTCTCTGCTTTCTCTCTGACAGTAGAGAGATATTCTGCCAGTTCATAATCTCTGTTTAGGGCCAGATAACATTATAGTCTACTTTGGCTTTTAGTTTCTTATTTCCAATGTTCTAAATAGGTTTCTTTGCATTGTGTTATAACTTGGTTGACTCTGATTGGTGTTTGGAAAGCAGTGTTGTTGTTGGACTGGTCAAAGTATGTCTGAGCGGGGGCAGTTAGTCTCAGCACTAACTGACATAGGAGACTCTTTTCTGGGCTCAACTCTTGGGTTTGGAGGGCTTTGGAATGGAGGGTATCTCGAGGGCTGGATTTACGGTGATTAAAAAATGTAAGTGCTTTCTTTTGAATGTTAATTATCAGTGGGTATCTGCCTAATTCTACTCTACATGCATTTGTTGGTGTGTTTCTGTGTACGTGTAGAATGTGTCTGCAGAATTCTGCATGTAAAGACTCTGTTGGATGTTTGTCCCATGTTTGTGCTACGATGACTGAGTGGACCCCATACTTCCCTACCATACAGCGCAATGGGCTGGATGACACTATCAAATATTTTGTCATATATATTTATATTTAATATTTATCAAATATCTCTCTCTGTTTCCTCTCTGTATCATTCTATCTCTCTGTATCTCTCTCTCTGTTTCCTCTCTGTATCTCTGTATCTTTCTCTCTGTTTCCTCTCTGAATCTCTCCATCTCTCTGTATCTCTCTGTCTCTGTTTCCTCTCTGTATCTCTCTATCTCTCTCTCTTTCCTCTTCATCTCTCTGTACCTCTAGCTCTATCTCTGTATCAATTTCAATTGAATGAGCTTTATTGGCATAAAAAGGCAAATGCTTATATTCCCAAAGCGAACATAGATTAACAGTGATTTTGACATAACAGTACAACAATTACAATAATAATAAAGTATTAATATTATTAGTAATAATATACATCCATGTTTGGGGTTCGAATTCGTTGTATTTGTTATTAATTTCGGGGGAAAAGTCTGTTCTCATGTCTGTATATGTGTTGCAGTGTAGCAGGAAGTGGATCTCTGTCTCAACTTCTGCCTGGGAGTGACAACCGGTCTCCAAGGCCAGGCTGCGTTCACTGAGTCTGTACCTAGACAGTATTCGTTTTAAGTTTTGATCTGTTACTGTGGTCAGATATTCTGCCAGAATGTCCTTTTTGTTGAAGGCCAAATAGTATTCAAGTTTGTTTTGAACTTCAGTTGAAGCAGTCCAATAATTTAAATATTGCAGTATCATTTAGTTGGGCCAGATTGCCAGTGAGCTATGTAGAGGTTCTAAATGTCATGGCCAGGGTGCCGAGCTCACGGACCAGCTGGCAGAGGGGACTCTTTTCTGGGGTCATCTCTTGGCATTTTAGGGCATGGTGATGGTAGAATTGGAGGTCACTTATTTTTAGATGGTTATAGAATTGAATAGCTTTTTTCCCAGTTCTAATAGGGAGGGTGTATTGGTATGTCACACGGCCTGCATACTATGGAGCTTTTCTTTGTTCTTGAAGAATGCTTTTACCAAACTCTGCCTGATTTTTTATTTATTTGAGAGTTGACTCCACACTTCACTGCCATGTAGAACAATTGGTTCAATTACTGATTGGAAGATTTTTAACCAGGTTATAATTGGTATAGAACCTGTATCTCTATCTCTCCCTCTCTCTCTCTCTCTAGTCCACCAGTCCCTCAGTTCAGTGTGTGACCGTCTGCAGTCAGGCGTGAGAAGAGAGAGAGAGAGAGAGAGCGAGAGAGAGCGAGAGAGAGAGAGAGAGAGAGAGCGAGAGAGAGAGAGCGAGAGAGAGAGAGAGAGAGAGAGAGAGAGAGAGAGAGAGAGAGAGAGAGAGAGAGAGAGAGAGAGAGAGAGAGAGAGAGAGAGAGAGAGAGAGAGAGAGAGAGAGAGAGAGAGAGAGAGAGAGAGAGAGAGAGAGAGAGAGAGAGAGAGAGAGAGAGAGCAGAGGATAAAACAGAAAGGTCTAAGGGTTGAAGGAGAAGAGGTTGACAGGGTTGGGCCTCGCTGGTTGAGTAAGACATGGGGAGGATTAAGAGGACACTGATGTAAAACACAGACCATGTGAAGAGAAGTGAGAGTAAATAGGAGGGGAGGAGAGAAGCAAAAGACATGGCTACCGGTGTAACCAAGGCGACCAGGGGAGATGGAGAATTACATGGCTACCTGTGTAACCAAGGTGATGAGGGGAGGAGAAGCAAAAGACACGGCTACCTGTGTAACCAAGGCGATGAGGGGAGGAGATGGAGAATGACAGAACAACAGTCAGGTCATTGTTAAGAGACCAGCAGTAACACTGGGGCCCAGCTCAATGACACACATACACACACACACACACACTCACTGAGACAGGTAGGAAAACTGGAACAAGTACCTACAAAAAAAACACTCGCTTATTGAAACACAGGTGGAGAGGAACACACACACACACACACACACACACACACACACACACACACACACACACACAATCCACACAAATCCAGTGGGACATCTTTTTCACCACCCTGTGTGTAACGGCTAGCTAGTTCTTGCTGCCAAGCGGTAGTGCACTTACTGAAGTTTTACCGCACAAAGTTAAAAAAGAAAACCCACTTCCCTTTCAATGACATGGTAAGACGAGAACTAAGAGCTGTTTGAAAGTGCTAGCTTCATGGACAAAGCCATTTGAATCTGAAGACACTGCAGTGCGGAGGTGTCCTTCAATATGTGCCTTTGGTTTTGGAGGAATCCAATGAGTATTTTTTAGCATACTGCTTTCATCAACCTGTGTGCTGACTCACGTACACACACACACACACGTACACACCAACATTCATTTTGACATGCACACACACACACAGACAGACAGAGAGAGCACGAGAGAGAGAAAGACCTTATTTCTTTTGTACGTTTGTCTGTTGATCTGCGAGACAGAGACATTTTGATTCCTTGCCAGTGTCTGGCAGTGAGTCGGAGGGGAGGCCCGGCCTGTTTAGGTGTGGAGGCTGTTCATTGGGAATGGTACTCCAGCCTAAGCCCCAGATGAATGTTGGTGTGTTCGTGTGTGTGTGTGTGTGTGTGTGTGTGTGTGTGTGAATGAAGATTTTTGGGAGGGTTTTCTGCTCCCCTCCATTGTGTTGGTGTCTAGGGAGCAGTAGTGCCGTTGTAATTGCACTGGGCCAACAATGTTTACTTGTCTGGAAAAAAAGTAAGGTAGCATAGGCTATTGGGGGGGGGGGGGGGGGGGGGGGGAGAGAGAGAGAGAGAGAGAGATTTAATGTTGTTCTTGCGTTGTAATTTTATGACACCTAACACATCGTCTCTTCAGATGAAAAGCTTTGCTCCCTGCTTTCAGTGCCAGCGTCTCCTCCCCGCTTTTACCAGTCCCAGTCTGGAGAGGCTGCCCGAACTGTGTGAGTGTTGGGGTGTGTGTATGTGTGTGTGTGTGTGTGTGTGTTGGGGTGTGTGTGTGAGTGTTGGGGTGTGTGTGTGAGTGTTGGGGTGTGTGTGTGAGTGTTGGGGTGTGTGTGTGAGTGTTGGGGTGTGTGTGAGTGTTGGGGTGTGTGTGAGTGTTGGGGTGTGTGTGTGTGTGTTGGGGTGTGTGTGTGTTGGGGTGTGTGTGAGTGTTGGGGTGTGTGTGTGTGTTGGGGTGTGTGTGTGTGTGTGTGTGTGTTGGGGTGTCTGTGTGTGTTGGGGTGTGTGTGTGTGAGTGTTGGGGTGTGTGTGTGTATGCGTGTGTGACCTGTGTGTGTTGGAGTGTGTGTGTTGGGGTGTGTGTGTGTGTGTTGGGGTGTGAGTGTTGGGGTGTGTGTGTGTATGCGTGTGTGACCTGTGTGTGTTGGGGGTGTGTGTGTGTGTGTGTGTGTTGGGGTGTGTGTGTGTGTGTGTGTGAGGGTTGGGGTGTGTGTGTGTATGCGTGTGTGACCTGTGTGTGTGTTGGGCTGTGAATGTTGCGGTGTGTGTGCGCGTATGAGTGTTGGGGTGTGCGTGTGTGGGCTGTGTGAGTGTTGGGGTACATGCGTGTATTCATGTGTGAGCTGTGCGTGTTGGGGTGTGTGTGTGTGTGTGTGTGTCAGTGAGTGTTTGCCTCCCGCTTGCCACTTTCCTCCGGGGGGGGGGGGGGACATAGACAGAATGATATGCCAACAGAGCAGGAACAGACGGTGATGACAGCTTTAGAAATGTCTGGATGATTACTTCAGGAGGGCGGAGAGAAATAATCCACCACAGGACAAAAAGAAAGAAAGAATGAAGGACAAAGAGAGAGTGTTATCTGAAATTC
>CM030186.1:15820221-15827721 GCA_017639675.1 Aplochiton taeniatus
CTTGTACCCATTATTTATACAGATGAGCAGGACTTTAATACACCCTTTATTATATTGCTAAGTGAAGCTTTAATATACTGTTGTTCATATTGCTGAGTGGAGCTTTAATCTACTGTTATATTGCTGACAGTGGCTTTAATATACTGTTGTTCATATTGCTGAGTGAAGCTTTAATATACAGTTGTTCATATTGCTGAGTGAAGCTTTAATATACAGTTGGTCATATTGCTGACAGTGGCTTTAATATACAGTTGTTCATATTGCTGATTGAAGCTTTAATATAGTTGTTCATATAGCTGAGTGGAGCTTTAATATACAGTTGTTCATATTGCTGAGTTATATTACTGACAGTGGCTTTAATACATTATTAATGCCGCATGTGGCCTCATCCCTTTACTGTTCATTTGGTGGAGTATATTTACTTAGACGCCCTGTAGCTGGGACATACCCCCCCCCCCCCAGGTGTGTGTGCGTGTGTATGTGCGCGCGTGTGTGAGTGTGTGTTAGTGTTAGGACTTGACCCCTAGGCCTATCTGTAAGGACACTGAACTGTGCCACAGAAATTATTTGTTCAGAGGAAACAGGGCAGGAACACACTATTCTCCCCTAATGTAACCTGACTGACAGGCCTCTCCCCCCCCCCCCTTCTCTCTCTATCTCTCTGTCTGTCTTCCATTTTCTCTCTCTCTCTCTCTCTCTCTCTCTCTCTCTCTCTCTCTCTCTCTCTCTCCTGTTTCTGCTGTGGCGTGTGTTCTGATGCCCCCCCCCCTTCTCTCCTCCAGTCTCTATAGAGACCACCCCCGCCCCCTCCCAGATGCCCCTGGTGGCAGTGGCGGTGGTGGGGGGCTCGGTGTGTGTGCTCTGCTTCCTGGTGGTACTGGTCTTCTTCGTGTACCAGCGGCGGGCCGGGCCGCACCAGCGCGTACCTAACGAGGAGGAGCCCTCCATGGACCACCCCTTCATCACAGTGGGAACCACACTCAAGGACCTCATCTACGACATGACCACCTCCGGCTCCGGATCAGGTGGGCTGAGTGTGTGTGTGTGTGTGTGTGTGTGTGTGTGTGTGTGTGTGTGTGTGTGTGTGTGTGTGTGTGCGTGCGTGCGTGCGCGTGTATGTGTATGTGTGTGTGTGGGGGTGTGGGTGTGGGTGTGTGTGTGTGTGTCTGTGTCTGTGTGTGTGTGGTAGAAGCCAGCAGGTATCATTAAGCCGGCTATTGTAGCAGCAGTCTTAGTCACATGGTGGTCCCCTGACACAGAGTCTTTGAGGAAACACGCACACATGCATGCAAACACACACACACACACACACACCTGCATACACATGCACACATATACACACACACACCTGCGTACACATGCACACATACACACACACACGCGCTCACGCACACACACACCGCCGTGCCGATGTGCGAGGACTGACAGCAGGGCCATTAATTAACGCCTCAGCACCAGTCCTGACACGTCGGCGTGTGTGTGTGCGTGCGTGCGTGCGTGCGTACTACTGTAACAGCCACGCTGGCAGAGCGCACCAGAAGCAAAAGGAGGACAATAAAAACGTTTTTGTTGAGTGTTTTCCACGTGTGTGAGATAGTTGTACGAGGACTCAAAGGTGGGGACCACAAAGGCAGAACGGAGGCATTCAAAGCTTTGCCCAGGTTTTATTTACCAGGTGTAAGCTTCTTTAGATATACATAAAACAACAAATACTTCTATTGACTTTTACAGGTCAGTCTTACGGTTACTTGCATCTATCCACTCGCATGAGGGTTCTTGTCCCCTTCCAACCCTCATCTCTGACAAATTCAAAATGACGTGACTCATTCACTTCATCACATACCCCCCCCCTTATCATCGTTATAATTCATGACAACGAGAGAGGTAATCTGCGACCAGATTATCTTTCCCAGCAATATACTTAACCTTAAAACAGAAAGGCTGTAATGACAGGTACCATCTAGTTATCCTAGAATTTGAGTCCTTCATCCTGTGAATCCATTGTAATGCCCGGTGATCTGACTCCAAAACAAAGTCTTTACCAATCAAATAGTACTTGTAGGTATCCAGCGCCCATTTAATGGCCAACGCTTCTTTTTCAATTGTTGAATAATTCAGTTCTCTTGGAAACAGCTTCCTGCTGAGGTAGAGGATAGGTCTACGGTCCTCCTCCTCTCCCTGCAACAGCACTGCTCCTAGCCCCACCCCCGATGCATCGGTCTGCACCGTAAAAGGTAGGTCAAAGTTGGGGCATTGTAGCACCGGTCCTTTGCAGATGCAGCCCTTCAAGTCGCTGAAGGCTGCCTCACATTCTGGTGTCCATTTGACTTTTGCGGGGCACGAGTTCTTGGTCAGGTCACTTAGTACTGCTGATCTGGCAGCGAAGTTTGGGATAAACCTTCGATACCATCCAATCAATCCTAAGAATGACCTTACTCGCCTTTTGGTGTTTGGTGGAGGACACTCCTGAATGGCCTCCACTTTCCCCATCTGAGGGCGAATCACTCCTCCTCCGATCACATATCCCAAGTACTGCACCTCAGACTTGGCGATGTGGTACTTCTGTGCATTGATCACCAACCCTGCTCTCTGGATGCGTTGTAATACTTCTCCAAGGTGTTTCACATGTTCTTCCCAGGACCCACTGTAGACGACGATGTCATCAATGTATGCGGCGGCGTATGTCTCTGCCCCTCTCAGCACCTCTGCCTGATGGGTGCTTGAGTTGGTGAGACGAGGCGAATGTTGTGCTCTATCATATTCGTGCGTCCTGGTTGCAGCCGGAATAGACCTCCTGGCATCAATTCCTCCATCTCCTTCCGGTATAGGCACTTCCCCTTCCACAGAAACCCTTCTCTCACATTCCCTGACAATTTGGTGTCCTCTGAGACACATTTAGCCATAATTGATTTTAAAGTCAGATCTTCTCTTTGTAAGTCAGCCAAGTTACTGGGAATATCCCACTCTCCTACATTATCTGGCGTTGGTAATGTCTCATGCAGTGTTGTCCCTTTTACCCTGGCCTGTCTTTTCTGCCTTCGGCTCTTCTTGACTCTTGGTGGCTCACAAAATGGAACCTCGTCTGCTGCATATGGCATGTCTTCCCATCCACATCCTGGCCCTTTCAGTGACCGCCATGTCTGCGATCGGGTCACCGCCATGCTGTCCTCACTGGGTTTCTGACTGGGCCTTTGACTCTGTGACTGTAGTAAGTCAACTAGATTTGGCACATCTCTGCCTAACACTACTGGATAGGGAAGATTTGGTGTGACACCTACGGTGAGTAAGTACTCCTGCCCTCGGATGTCTATCGGGACATTAGTGGTGAGATACTCACGTTCTGCTCCATGAATACATCGCACTCTGATCTTCTCTCCACTAAAGGTTGCCTCTCTAGGTAGACATTCTTGACTGACTAGAGTCTTACTGCTGCCAGTGTCCATGAGGGCTTTGTGAGGTATTCCGTCAATGTATACTTCCATTACACTTTCAGTCCTGCATTCAGTATCTCTACGGGTGTTTTGGGACTTGGACTTAAAGCACAGATACGTTTTACTGATCTGCTGCCTTGGGCAATCTGATCTGAAGTGGCCTGGCTGTCCACATGAATGGCAAAGTAATGGTCCCTTACTTCTCTGATTCATGTTCCTTGTAAAGACCCCTTGTGGTTTACCTGCTGTAGGGGATGGCATGGATGTCCTAGTTCGCGAGTACTGATAGCCTTGATGGCTGCGACGTGCTGCCAGGAAGGCCTCAGCCAACTCTGCTGCTTTTCTGGATGTGGTAGGTTCATGCTCTCTTATCCAAGTTTGGAGCTCAGGGTTTAATATCCTGAGGAACTGCTCCATAATTATGGTATCTCCTATTTCCTCAACTGTCTTTCCCCTAGGAACCATCCACTTGGAGTAGAGGTCTTTCAGCCGGGCTTGTAACTCCCTTGGCGTCTCTCCTTTGTTCACAGTGCTGTGCCGGAACCTAATTCGGTAAGTCTCTGTGTTAATCTCGTATTTGGCCAAAATGGCCTCCTTGACGGAGTCATATTCCATAGCATATTCAATGTCCATAGCAACATAAGCAGCTCTGGCTTTGCCAGTAAGAAGGGGTACCAGCTGCAAGCCCCAATCTTCTCTTGGCCATCGACATGCTAATGCTATCCTTTCAAACATAGTTAAATAATGTTCAATGTCCTCATCTTCCTTAAAGGGATGCATTTTAGGTTCTTTGGTCATACCCGTTCCTCTGCCTTGGTACCACGGTGAACTCTCATCCCCGTTGTCCGGTAGAAAACTCTCTTGTGGAGACTCACGCCTTCTCTCTTGGGAGGCTCTCGGTGGTTCTGTGTTGCGCTGCTCTGCGTCCGTCCGCTCTCTGTCCCTTGGCACCTCCTGGCGCTGTTTGAGATGCTCCAGTTGGTGTTGGAGATTATCCATTCGCTCCTCCTGCCGCACGGCCATGCTTCGGATCAACTGTTCCAATCCGGCCAGTGATTCCAGCGGGGCCTTTTCCACGCCTCCCTGAGCTCCAGCTTCTTCCTCACCTTCTCTCTGCACCACTTGTTTGGTCTTCGGTGGCATGATGTTCTCCCTTGTTCCTGCACCTTTGACACGATCCCACTTCTGACACCACTTGTGAGATAGTTGTACGAGGACTCAAAGGTGGGGACCACAAAGGCAGAACGGAGGCATTCAAAGCTTTGCCCAGGTTTTATTTACCAGGTGTAAGCTTCTTTAGATATACATAAAACAACAAATACTTCTATTGACTTTTACAGGCCAGTCTTACGGTTACTTGCATCTATCCACTCGCATGAGGGTTCTTGTCCCCTTCCAACCCTCATCTCTGACAAATTCAAAATGGCATTTATAGCATCATCAATTAGCTCAAACTCTTCCCCTGGATCTTTCCAAACAATCAATGTCCTTCATTTTACCATGTAATTATAATACAACAGAATACATTTGTATTTGTACACAGTACTTAATTCACTTGACACTTAATATTGCTAATGCAATTAAATAGATGCAATAATAAACACATACTAACATTACCTTGTTCTTCTAATTAGATTCCCCCTACCAAATGGTTTGACCCGGATGACGTCATCGTGTTCTCTATGTTACCGGAAGTATCGGTTATGTGCCGCTGTAATGTCAATGTTGGAGTGTTTGCTCGGATATTTACGTGACTGGAATTGCATGAAAATGACAGTAAAAAGGTACCAATGAACGGAATGTCTGTCTTTGTCGTTTTTATCAGTATACCCAGCCTGTTGGAAAATGTGTATTAACTACGATTACAAATACTCTGCCTAGGATGGTAAGTGTAATGTGTTTACTGGTTATACGTGGGCTAACGGTAGTTGACTAGACCAGGGGTCGGCAACCTTTACCACTCAAAGAGCCATTTGGACCCGTTTCCCACAGTAAAGAAAACACTGGGAGCCACAAAACCCTTTTGACATTTAAAATGAAATAACACTGCATATAACGTTTTTTTTTGCCTTTATGCTATTTATAAACAAACTATAATGTGTTGCATTTATGAAATCAATGAACGACTGCAGAGAAAACAAAATTACATTTCTGCATGCAACAAAACATTTTGAGCTCCGAAAAAAAGACGTTGACGTTGGGTTGAAGGTTACTTTCAAGTAAAATACTCAATGTCTATTTGAGTCCTTCTTGTATTTATGAAAAAAAAACGCTGAACTTAAATTATCCACAGTCAGCAAACCAAAAATGCCGTCCTCTCTCTGTGTGCCGTCATCCTTTTACTGGCGCGTGCCAGTCTTTAATTTACTGGCGCGATGTCTTTAATTTGCTGTCTGGTGATGTCTTCTGCCATTTTTATGGTTCTGTCTTTGACAGTCTTTGCAGAGAGGGGCATATCCTTGATTTTCTGCACAATTTCACTCTTGTTTTTAAAGTCCGTGAATAGATGTTCTGAAATCTTAATGAAAGATTCTTTTATATATTCTCCATCTGTGAACGGCTTCCCGTGCCTGACTATTTCCTGAGTGGCTACAAAACTCGCATATGTACTTGAATTTGCAGACTTCATCCACTTCTTGAAGTGATTTTTACTCAGATCAACCTTCCGCATCAGTTCCGAAACGGCTTTTTTTCTCTTATCTCCATCCGGATATTTTTGAGCAAAGGCTGCGTGTTTATTCTGGAAATGTCTTGCGACATTTGACTTTTTGTTGTTTCCTAGTTTCTCATTACATATTAAGCATACTGGTAAACCAGTCTCGTCAGCAGTGAAAGCAAATGAATCTGTCCACGTACCATTGAACGTTCTGTTTTCTTCAGACACTTTTCTCTTCTTAGAATTCTCCATAGTTGTCCTACCTGGGATTCGAAAAGTTCAAGTAATCGCGCGCTGGCGGGTGTCGCACATTGGCGGTTGTGACGCATAGTAACAGCGTAACAGCGACATAACATTTTTTAACACGTTTTATTTAGATGTTACAAGATCACCATAATCTTCAAATTTAGAATTACATTTTAAAAACGAACAAACTAAAATAAAATACATTTTAATTAAATACTCATTAATTATTTTCAAAAGCCACAGGGAGCCGCATCAGAGGGATGAAAGAGCCGCATGCGGCTCTGGAGCCGCGGGTTGCCGACCCCTGGACTAGACGGACAGTGAAGGCATATCTGTGACTGTGGTGACGTGACCCATTCACTTCATCACAACGTGCTCCCTGATTCTCCAGCGGCATTTCATATTTGTTGTCCACATCAAGAAAGAAAAGATTTCAAACGAAATCAAGCCGATGTTTTTAACGTGCGAGCTCATGTTTCATGTATTTTAGGATGTATGTCATTTCAAAACACAGCGGTTATCGCATTCCTATTTGACTTGTGCCTCCGTTTCCCCCCCCCCCCCCCCCCCCACCCCACCCCACCCGCCCGCCAGGGCTGCCCCTGCTGGTGCAGCGCACCATCGCCCGGACCATCATCCTCCAGGACAGCATCGGGAAGGGCCGCTTCGGGGAGGTGTGGCGGGGCAAGTGGCGTGGCGAGGAGGTGGCCGTGAAGATCTTCTCTTCCCGCGAGGAGCGCTCCTGGTTCCGCGAGGCCGAGATCTACCAGACCGTCATGCTGCGCCACGAGAACATCCTGGGCTTCATCGCCGCCGACAACAAAGGTCAGACCCTCGCGCCGGAGCCAACTCCAAGGACACACTCCTCTGTACACACAGTTTACAGAATCAGCCCGCGATATGAATCTGTTTTGCTGTTCAGGTTACAGACCGTCGACATAAAAAGAGAAAGTTTGTCCTTGTTCACATTTCATCATGCTTGTTTATCTGGCTGTTGTCTACAGCCCCCACATTCTTTTCATCTCGGGTATTAGAAGACGTTTCGGAAAACTCAGCGCCCTGGAAGTTTTGTTTTTCTAGTCATTTTTCAGTCTGATGCTTTTTTCTCACAAGACTGCCGATGGTGCACCTAGGGGTGAAGGGTAGCATTGTGTGTGTGTGTGTGTG